>VDFB02353493.1:250176958-250300845 GCA_007258455.2 Sequoia sempervirens
AAGTATTTTATCATGGTAACTTTGCTTAGATTGTGGATGATAAAATGAGGAGAGGAGCTCTTCATTTATAGGATTTCAAGATGGATGAATGTCCAAATTTGAGCAATGTGGGACTAACATTCATCCAATGGCATGATGCCACTTGTTAAGCTATGAATGGATGGAGGATGTGCAAGATTTGGGGAATGTGCCAATAAATGTATAATTTTGAATTTCAAATTTGTTGAAATGACTTGCAAGAGGGAGGGGAAAATGCAATAAATTCCACTTGGCTCAAGGAAAACGACATGTAAGATGAAGTTATTGCCTTGTTGGATGTACATGTTGACTTGGAATTTTTGAATTCAAATTGAGAGAATATTCAAAGATGCTTGTGGGGAAAATAGGGATTTAATAAATGAATTAAATATATTTTCATGTGCAACTTGCATTATCTAGAGGATGTGACATGAGATGAGATTAAATTAATCAAGGGTTAATTAATTTAATGAGAGAGGTTAGATGATGTAATGACCTATTTGACTCAAATTTATGGATTTATTTAAAATCGGATAAGAGAGGAATATGACAAGAGATTAATTAAATAAAGATTTTGATTTATTTAATTAAAGAGAGATGATGTTAAGGTTAAATCAAATAAGGTTTACAATTTATTTAATTTAATGAATGGAACTTTAGAGATTTAATCAAATAAATTGATTATTTAATTAAATAGGGATAATTAGATCAGATGAATTGATTTAAATTAACATAAGAGATTGACTTGATTAGATAAAATTATTTATTTATTCAAGAGTGGAATATTGATGAATTTAATCGGATAGGCGAATTTGAGTAAATGGTTAGACCGAGGGATGATTTAGGAAGAAACATTGTTAGTAAGTCAGGATCAGATGCACGATGTCAATTAGTATATTTTCGTGTCTACAAACCAAAGACGGCAAGCTTACTCCATACAAAAAGCTAGTTAAAGACCTTAAGGAGTTTTTCATTGACATCACTTTTGATCAAATCCATCGAATGAATAATAGAGAAAAAAATGATATGGAAACAATCAAATCCTTGCTAGACATTCCAAAGAACACCTATCAATGTGAATTTCTTGTTGAGAAGCTTCTTGTACCAACTTCCGAGATAACAAAATTTGATTTTGTGTGTGAAATCATTGGTCTCGATAATCATTGATACCATAACATATTTGTATGCCTGAAAAGAGGAATCCTCCTCGATGACATCACCTAAAACATAAAGAAAACCTTTGTTAAATAGTCATCCCGCTTCATTATCCTAGGTGAAACCCTTTATTGAAGAAGTATCGAGGGGACCCTATTATGATGCCTTAACATTGAGGAAGCTTTGATTGCTTTAACTGAGGTAAATGAAGGTATTTTTGGTTCACACTTGAGTGGTAGGTCCTTGGCCAAGAAAATGTTGAGGACGGGGTACTATTGGCCAACCATGGAGAGAGAAGCTCACAACTATGCCAATAAATGTTTACAATGTCAGAAATATGGAGATTTGATCAATGCACCATCTCAAGAACTTCAACCCATCATCACACCTTGGCCCTTTTCACAGTGGGGACTCAACCTCATAGGAAAAATTACTCCCACCTCATCCAATGACCACAAGTTTGAAATTACGAAAACTGAGTAATTTATGAAGTGGGTCAAGGCCATCCCTATGACCTATATAATAGGGAAGCAAATTTCTAAGTTCATCCCAAATTACCTCATCTACTATTATGGTGTTCCACAAGCCCTTATCTCAGATAATGGGACACCCTTCAAAAACTAGGATGTTCGAGAGTTGTGTGTAAGATTTAATAGCCAACATTGGTTCTCCACCCCTTATTACCCCTAAGGTAATGGCCAAGCTAAGGCTATGAATAAAACCATCTTGAAAATCCTAAAAAAAATAATCAATGAAGTTGGTCGTGATTGGAACTTACAGTTAAACCCTTATTTATGGGCTTATAGAACTAGTATCCGCACACCTACACGTGCAACACCCTATTCCTTGGTATATGGATCCAATGTTATTCTACCTATTGAGATCAAGATCCCATCCTTGATAATATCATTGCATAATATTATCATTGATGAAGAATAGAGGGTGTCATAGTTGAATGAGCTAGAGCTACTGGATGAATGTCATCTAGATGCTTTGAATCATTTGCAATTTTATTAGAACTGTCTCAAAAGGAGCTATGACAAGAAGATCAAAGGTCAGTCATTCCAAATTGGCGATCTAGTATTGAAGGAAAATTAGAAGAACGTACCAAATCTAGATAACAAAGGCAAGTTTGAACCCAATTGGTTGTGGCCCTTCATCATCACAGAAAGTTACAAATCAAGAGCATATCAATTGTCCACACCTGAAGGCAAACCACTGTAGGAGCCCATCAATAACTCCCATCTCAAAAAAAATTATGCCTAGGCTTGCAAGGTATGAATCCAAAAATACAAAAAATCAGAAAACAACAAAATCTAAAATAAAATAAAATAAATCAGAAAAAGGATTAAAAATAGTAAAGAAAAAAATCGTCCTCTAGTGAAAACCACTTCGATGGTGCTTTGGGAAAGTACCTCGATGAAAACTTGGCAATCAAGCGCCTCGTGTGAATAAAGCACTTTTCGTCCACCATTAATTCTTTTGCTTTTCAACATCACCTTCCATCACATTCTATCACTTTCCATCACATCCACCCATCCACATCCGCATCATAGCTTGATCTTGTGTAAGTATCATGTTTTCTGTTAGTACTACTTGGCACATTCCAAAGGTCAGTTTGTCTTGCCTATATCGGGGTAGTCTATTACATCATGCTAGGGGAATTTTTCTATCTATACATCTGGATTGGATTTGTGTATATCCTTCAAAAGATTCATAAAACCAAAAAATCCAAAAACATTCATAAAACCAAAAAATCCAAAAACATTCATAAAACCATAAAATTGAAAAAACATCCAAAACATGTCAAAAAATCTAAAAACAAGTAAAAAAAAATTTAAAAACATAGTAACCATTTTGAACTATGAGGCTTCCACATGTATAATGTAGGCAAGGCTAATATTTGATCAACCCCCAAGGCCCCTAGGATAGGTCTTTTAGGTGTCCATCATAATAAACTGACAATCCATACATGTTCATACTTCATCAATAAACGAGTCTATTTTAGTCGAACTATGTGGTCTCTGTGTGTATAATGTAGGCAAGGCTCTTCTTTGATCAACCCCTAAGGCACCTAGGATAGGTCCTTAGGTTAGGTTCTTGGTCAAAATTTTAGAAAACACAAAAACATTTGGAAAACTTGAAAATCAAAACATTTGTTAAAAACGCCCAAAAAGTTCCAAAAACAGCCTCATAACATTGCAAAAACACCAAAACCATTGAAATATTCTAGAAAACCAAAATTCACTCATCCCATTTTACTTTCACCTGCAATAAACATCCACTCACAATAAATTGATCGTCACCTTCAACCTTTGGAAAAACAAATGGGAACAAGTATAACAAACTTAGTAAAGTGTAAACCTAAGTGTAAGGGTCTCAAGTCTAGGTCAATAAGTAAACAAGTTGGTAAAATCTTGGTATCAATAGCCCATCATCATGTCAATCTTAACATCATTTGATAATCATGTCCTATGATACATCTTTCCTATAATGGACATCAACATCAAACATCGCCATAGTTTAGTCTTGGCTACAGGTATGAGAAACATCGACTTGTTTATTTATTTGATCTTTTCTCATGATTTATCCTATTGCACCCATTTCGATGATTTCTCAATGATATATATCAAAAATATTTAGAGAAAAAGGACTAGGACATTGATCATTATCTTTTGTTTGTTGTGCTTGTTGGATGTTCTTGTAATATAACCTTGGAAAATACTTGCTTTGTTAGGTAAGTATGGAGGATGTTTTAAATAGCTTGTTGACTATTACATGGAAAGGTTTTTCCTTTCTATGTTTTAGTCCAAGATGTTTGAAGCTTCTAGAGTACACCCTAGCAAGGTTTCTATATGTCAGGTGTGAACAAGGATACTCCTATCTATTTGTTGAGTTGAAAAGTACATGGCACTAGATACCCTGCCATCCTAGTTGTCTATATCTTGATGCATTGTATCTATGTGTTTTATCAAACATAAGGAAATATGTTTCATTTTTGTCCCATATCTTGATAAGTAAATCATCATCATATCCAATAAAGTCTCGACGACTCATGGACTTGTTAGACTTTTGTATCTTCTTTGTGTCAAGGGTTGATCCCTCCCATTCTTCTATCTTCTTTCCATGCTAACATGGTATCATGACATTCAACCAAATAGCAATACATCTATCCTACATCCACAAACCCTCAACATCCTACATAATAATGACATGTCATCATAATAAGAAACATAATCCATGCATCACATTATCATTTAAGTTGTTTAGGACAATATAGATTTGTTATTCTAAGCATCTTAATCCATCTCATTTTGCATTGCATCATTTAATTGTTTCAGATAATATAAATTTGTTATTCTAAGCATCTTAAATCCATCTCATTCTATATCATCATAATATAGATCTATTATTCTAGGCATCTCATAACACAATCATTCATTGCATCCATACATACATCTTGCATCATCATGACATATCACATAGAAAGAAATTGAAAAGGAAAGTAAAATCATCCATCACATTTGCATACATATCATCCATCCATAACATCTCATGTATCACATCATATACATCATAAACATCATAAGCATCATCATAAATAAACAAGTACATACATTCATAACACATCAAATGCACCCATGCATCCATAAAGCATAAAATGAAGAAACATCACATCATAGAATGTCACATCGAAGCCGTCTCATATATATATCAAAAAATCATATGTCATGATACAAATCATGATTAGTGTGTAATATCATCAAAAATAATATACAAGAGGCTAATCAAAACTCAACCAATGAATGTATATACATCAATAATCAATTTGTACATCCAAAAAGTGTCTGTCATGTGGGCAGGCTATCCATGACTTTGTCACTCATCCTAGTGGGAGCTTGAGGCACGTCAGTCAACTAATGGGCCTCCCCAAGACCCACTTGGTACAACCCTGCTAATATGTGAAAAATTTGGCTATCGACTCTGCTCAGGACACTCTCGATAGTAGCACATCTTATAGTAGGATGCCTCTTACATGGATAACCCATACATGTGTGTTGGGACTGTGGCCTATCCCTGTGCCTATTGCGCCATAGCCTCTATCTACTGCCCATGCCTCATCTCCTATGTTAATGTCTGATATGAATCATGCTGTTGTTGCGCTCATGGTTGATCTCCCCTTGGTAGTCTATAATTGCTACCTAGCCTGACTTGTCTCAAGTGTAACCACATGTAACTGTGTCATGGCCTGTTGTAGTTGGGTGGTCAGCTGTTGAACCTGTGTTGTCAATTTTGTTATCTAAGCATCCCACAAATTGGGACCTAGTGGTGGGCCCTATGGTGGCTACTGGGGCAATCTTTGATCTACTGGATGCACCAAGGGGACCTCTTGATCCTGCCTCTTCTCTAGTCTCTATACATCCTGCCCATCATGTCCCCCATGTGGTGGCTACTGTTAGTGTCGACCTATCTGAGGACCTCTCTCATCCTCTTCTTGTTGCTGGAACAACTGGCAATGTAAGTCGAATCAGAGCATGAGATTTCCAATATACATCATAAGCTTATGTGGTCTCGACTTCTTGGGACCCATTGAAGTAGACCCATGGTTGTGCCACCAACTTCCTAAACTCACCTATGGCAACCTGGGGAGGGATCCTCTATCCCCAAGTAGTCTCTCAAGATCTCCTAATAAAAATAGATTTGTAACCATCTTGAGGTGCATCCTGCACCTCCCCAAACTGATGAGCTACCCTAGCGAGGAGGTAACACTCAATCATCAAGTGCTATTTTCCTTGGATGTATCTTGTCTGATGATAGTAGAAGAGCTGCTCATCATCATCATGCCATCGATGATCATGGATCTGAGACCTCCACCTGAAGACTATCATCTCATCAATCACCCACCTCTAGTGCGAGATGCCTGTGATACCTATGTAGTGAAGGATCGTCATAGCCCCGTATTTGTACAGTGCAAGCTCATCACGATCTGTCTCCAAAAGTGTAATGGTCAGCTGCAAAACTATAATGTGCTCATAGGCCCATATATGGAGTAATGTGACTCTGGCCCTAATACTACGTGGACCATAATATACCACCTGGTGCATATCATGATGCAGTGATGCAAGAACTACTAGGCTCCAGGCGAAGACGGTCATCTCCTCCATCATCTGTGTCCAAATGATACCCCATCCAACACTGCATCCTCTAGGTCGTCTATCAGGAACCAGGACCCTAGAAATTAGTGTACCCACAAACAAAGTCAATTTTGGGGCAATCCCCTGGTAGTGGTGTAGGTCAATTTGACCATTGCCAACCTCATATTGATCGACCCTGAGTACCTCAAAAATAGCATCACCACCGGCCTCCACATCATACACTATCCACTCGCTGTGGATGGGGATCTACAGGATCAACCAAATGCCCTCAAGAGTAACAATGGCCTCTCCCATCGGTAGATGAAAAGACAAAGTCTCACTCTGCCATCACTCGACCAAGGTTGTCATCATAGCGAGGTGTGTACATATCATTGGCATTTGTGTAACATATCCAAAACCAACCGTGCCAAGGAAAAGCAACACATCATTGGTCAAGTATCTCGCTCGATGCAAAATTTGGCATTGTGCTCCTTTGAATGGACCTCCTGCACTTAGAATACACACCACATCAAAATTTTGCAAAAAATGATGAAAAGTAAAAAATTAAAATCCTCATAAAGCAAAGGCGAGTCGGTTTTGTCAAAGGCGGTGCTCTGCTTTTAAGCAAAAGCAACACTAAAATCAATAGAAAAGCTCTTCCTCAAAGGCAAGTTGGCATTTGAGGGTGTCACTAGACCATTTCGATTCATGCAACACTTTGCATCAAAGGCGAGTCAGCTTTTTTGAGCAGTGCTAAACCCATCCTAGGTCATGTGACACACTTTTGCAAAGGCAAATTGATATTTGATGTGTGACTCTGGGCCCAAATCGAGCCGTGTGGTGCTATACCACATAGGTAGAGCTCCAACATCAAAAGTGATGCCAACCAAAGTAGGAGTGATGCTTTATAGGGTTGCTTTTGGCCGACACACCTAAACCCTAATAAATGCATCAGAAACATGAAAAATGAGAAATTTTTTGATTTGCATACCAAGGGTCTTGTGTATGGAGGTTGTCGCAACTTGCGCACTTGATCCATCTAATGTCTGGGAAGCACATGATTGCCCATTCTATTAGCACCTTAGAGAAAAATTGTAAGAATTCTAGAAGGCTCAATGCACAAATGAGTTGAAAATGACCTCAACCCATCTATTTAAGCTTGAAAATTAGGGTTTTTGAGCCCATTTATCCATTTTGTGAGCAACAAAGCCTATTGTGATCATTTTTTTGGTGTCTCAAGCCTATTTTTGCATTCCGTAACTTATTTTCTACACCTAAACCATTGTTGAATCTTTACCGCGAGCTCGACCCAAAAAATTGAAATTTTCACCTGATCTCTTGAGGGGGTAGTGTAGCAACATAATTCCTTTCATCGAGGCATCCAAAAAAATCATATATTTTTTTAATTTTGATCTTGGTAGTGTCAGTCTTTGAATCAACGCAACAGGTACATCGCTTCAAAGATGGAAAAAATGTAGACACTCAATAAGTCTTGATTGGTATTACGCATCTGAATCTAATAACTAACATTGTTTCTTCCTAAATCACTTATGTTCTAACCATTTAATTAAGAAATCTTTATTATTTAGTTAAATTCATCAATTCCTACTATTAATCAAATAATTAACTTTATCAAATCAATTCACCTTCTTCTTACTAATGTTCATCCCATTTAATTAAATAAATCAAATTATTTAATTAAAACCCTAATGTCCTCTCATTTGATTAAATAAATCAAATTTGTTAGAAACCAAGATCAGATTTGCAAACCAGAATAATCCTTCCACAGAAGAGAAAAACAAAAAAGCAAGAGATTTGCAAGAAGATGTGCAAATATTATTATTCGAGAGTTCAATAAATTACAAGATATGATTTGCTTTATAAAAGCAAAGACGCATAAACCTAATCTTATCTTGAGCAACAAGATAGCTCAAAAGATAAAGATAAGAACCTAAAACTTAGGAATTAAATATGCCTAAGTAAACTTAGCAATTAAATATTAATTACACCAACAAAATTATTTAAACAAATGTCACAAATCCCTAACCCACTTGAGTTGATTAATTCTGTATTAATTAAATTTAATCTCCTCCTAATCCTCATTACCCATTTCTCTAGCTTTTAACCTCACCAAGGTTAAATAAACCTAAGATCAACTAACCAACTTGCACATGAAAATCATTTCTTTTAATTAATTAATTAGCCTATTTTCCCGCATAAAGGCATATTCTTTGGAATATTCCCCTCAACCACCCATTCATAAATTTCCCTCCAAGAGGCTTTAAAAGCCTCTTACAAAGGTCTTTAACGCTCTTACAAGAGCCACCTTTGCCTTAAATGGCCTCTTACATGCCATCTTGTCCCTCTGACATTCTCAACCTTATGCCTTCAATTCTCTTACATTCCCTTACAAATCCACCTACATGCCTTAACTCTTCACATTTCTCAAAATGTGCTCAAAACATATCTCCATGGCTTTGATTAGCCTCGTGACAAGTGTCATAATGCTATTGGCCCCTATCTTAGTCCCACATCCACTAATTTCATCCATTCTTCAACCCTTCACTCCTATAAGTAGAGGCTTCCTCTACTTGAAATGGATCCACAATCTCATGTAATCTTACTATAGGCACATTCATCCATAGTAATCACTCATTTTCATGTCATTTTAGCTTGGTTTTACCATATATTTTATCAACTTCATTATCTACACATCAAAGGATCTTGAAGCTTATCAAAGGGATCGAGAAAGAGCCACTTTCCACACCAAAGTGACACCAATGCCTCTATGGGATGAGGTTTGAGTAGCTTAGATTATAATTTCAATGCTTTCATTTCATGTTCTTTGTTTCATGGGGAATGATATTTGTGCTTATTTGAATGACTAATGCTCTTGTGTTTGTTCATGTTTAGCTAGGTACCACAAACATCATTCACAGTTTATTTAATTAATTCACATCTAAATAATTTTTTTTTTTTAATTATTAAATACTCATGCAAATTTCTTATCTAGTTCTTATCTCCAAGATTACATAATTTATTATTTAATTAATTTCCACTTCTTAAATTAAGTAATTATTTTAATTATTTAATTTAATTTATCATCATTATCTTTTTCTAAAATACATAAAATCATTTATTTTATTTATTTACTTGATTCAATTAAATAATAATTAAATTTATTTAATTACTAAATACTCATGCAAATTCTTTATCTAGTTCTTATCTCCAAGATTAAATAATTTATTATTTAATTAATGCTCACTTCTTAAATTAAGTATTGTTTTAATTATTTGATTTAATTCCTGACATTATCTTCTTCTAAAAATAAATAAAATCATTTATTTTATTTATTTAACTAATTCAATCTTGCACATGTAAATAATAATTAAACTATCAATCACACATTTTGTGTGCAATGGGTACGCCGAATAATTTTATGAGAATTTTAAAGTTGAGTAGTTTGTTTTGTAGAAATTTGAAAATGTGTCATAAGGAGGAAAAAATCACATTGTTATAATTAAGGTTTTTCTATAAGTTAGTTTGTGTGGAAGGTTAAATTTATAAAAGATGTATAACTTTATAAAATACAAATCAATGATTGTGTAGGAAAATTGGTTAAAATTGAACAATGTGTCATAGGTTAGATTAGAGTTAGATGCTTGATTTTGGAAAAAACTCATTGTATTAATGAAGAGCATATGATTAAATAAATGATAGTCTACTTTAATTCATTTGATATAAAAATGTAAATGTTTGTAGACATACATTTTGGATATATATACAATGTTGTAAATATAGTTTATTGTTTAAATACAATACTATATATATAAATTACTTTTTATTTTGCAGTATTGTCACATGATCACTTCAAACTCCAGTGCATTTGTATTGAACAATAGACTTGTTTACTATTTGAAAGATGACAAGTTAAAATCAATATGTTGAAGTTGTAAATTACATTAAACTCATTCTCACCTTTGGTAAAGTTCATTTATAGATGTTCAACAATGGGAAACACAGTGTAAGTGAGTCATTAGTGGAGCATGTAATAAAGAAAATATGAGATATAATTTACATGGAAAAATAAATTTAACTTTGTATTTATTTGTTTCTTAGCAAGCCTAGTTGATAATGTAGCTATGAAATAAATAAAGGGACATACTTGTTGTTAGTGTGACCTCCTTTAGGTTTGTGAATTGTTGTTTTGTGATAGTGCATTCAAACGTTCCTCTTCCCTTTTTCGCCAAGCCACAAATGGGCTATGTTGCATGTGTGCATATCTTTGGAATGTGAAGGAAGGTTGTATGCGAATGCATGATAGTTCACAAACTCTTGAAATAGCTATGAATGTCAACCCCTATTAGTGTTGCCAATATCAATTGTTTCCCTTTGTAGTGCGAGGCCTTGTGACTGGTGAATTGTCAAGGCCCATGCCATTTTTAGTGGAATTTGAAGGCAGTGACCATAGCTCACTAGGGTTATAGGTACATTTTTTGGGTTGTTATGATCCCAAGCTGGTCCAATGTAATTTTTGAAATGAAGAACAACAATTAAAAAAATTAAAACTGAATAAAACAAAGAAACATATTGTGGAGTGCCAAATTATCGATAAAAAACCTAAATATAAAATTAAATAGTAAATATAATAATAATATAAATTTTCTATAAAGTACATATATAATTAAATGATAAATATATAGTAAAAAAATAAATATTTTTAAAATCAATTTTGTTTTAAATTTTTATATATTTATTAATTGATTATATATGTACTTTATATAAAAATTATATTATGAATATGTTTTACTATTATATTTTATGCTTTATTTTATTATTTTATATTTATAATATTAATTATAATCATATTGCAAATAAATACTATTTAAAACAAAAAATATATATTATATTATATTTAATAAAAAAAAATATAGTTGATATAAAATTTATATTATAATAAGTATCATTATATTATATTATGTATAATTTAAATTATATTATATAAATTATATATTAAATATTAATTATATATTATATTATATTATATTTATATTTTAAACATAAATTTACATTATATAAAATAGCATATAATAAAATTTAAAAACAAAGTTGTACCAAGTAAAAGTAATTTTAAAAAAAACATGCAAAATAATAAAAAAATAATAATAATTTTTTTTTTAAAAACATACAAAATAGTAAAAAGGGAATAATAATAATGTAATTTGTATATATAAAATATTATATACAATAATAAGTATCACTATATTATGTATAATTTAATTTATATTATATAAATTATTTAATTTATATTATATAAATTATATATTAAATATTAATTATATATTATATTATATTTGCATTTAATATTTTATTCTATATTATATTATATTTGTATTTTTAATAATTTTTAATATAAAATATAATATTTAATAAGTATAATCATAATAATATTTTAAATATAAATTTACATTATATAAAATATAGCATATAATAAATTTAAAAAAACAAAGTTGCACCAACTAAAAATATTAAAAAAAAAACATGCAAAATAGTAAAAAGGAAAAAAAAAGCAAGTAATATGCAAAATAGTAAATGAATGGCAAGGATGAATCTAATCGTCTAGAAACCTTTTTTAAGCAATTTGAACCATTGATCTAACAAATTAGCTTGTGCACTTCATATAAGGAACCTTGGACGTAATAATTTATTTAATTATATTAAATATTCATGCAAATTCTCACTTCTCGAATTAAATAATTATTTTTAATTATTTAATTTATTTCTCAAATATTATCTTCTTCCAAAATAAATAAAATCATTTGTTTTATTTATTTAATAAATTCAATGTTAGAGATGTAAATAATAATTAAATTTATTTAGTTACTAATACTCATGCAATCCCAATTCAACTTGTTAACTAGACTTACTCTCAATTCACTAATCAATTTAATTAGTCAACTCTTCAATCAAATCCACTTCACTCCCACTCACTTCGAGTCTTCTAAGCAATCAATTTAGTTAACTAACTCTCAGTCTTAGTTAATGCTTCAATCAATCCTCTTAACTGAATCATGCATTCAATTAACTAAAATCATGCAACCAATTGACTAACAATCAATTCTTCTCATCAATTCTCAACCATTGATCTTCTTAATCACTCTTTTGATCTTGACTGTTGATCAGTGTCATCAAATATCTATAAATACAACCCTTCTATCAATCATTTTTATCTCAGATCACGTAGAAAAATACTCGTATGTTTGTGCGTGCCTTTGATGCTATTGTGCTAAATACATATCTGAGAGCAAAGACTATCAAACCATTTCTCCCAAGGTGGATAAGAGGAGAGCAATCGAGATTCACGTAGGATAAACTCGTATTGTGTTTTCAATGATTTCATCTTTAGTACTATTTACTTTGCTTGCTCCATTGTTATGATCATTTGCTTATGTTTTGCTTTGATTATTGCTTCATTCTTTCATCATTTCACAGTTGATTATATTTGAGGTCATACACTTCTATACATACTTTGTTGGATTTTTTGTAACAACTTCTTCTGAGTCTTCAATATTGTTGTGAATTGGTTCTTCATCATCTTCCACTTTTAGAAAACTAGTAAACTGAATTGTTTCATCAAGTCTCACATTTTCACTTTCTACAATCCTCTTCAATAATTTGTTATAACATCTATATATGCTTTACTTCTTAAAGAATAACCAAGAAAAATACCTTCATCAAATCTAGAATCGAACTTACCCAAATTCTCTTCATCTCTTTTGATGTAACACTTGCTTCCAAATATTATGACGTGTTTAGCTAATGTCGGTCAAAATATGAAAAACAACACTCAACCAAATAGTTTTTCCCAGTTGTGCTCCTACCATTATCTTTCCAAAATGAGCTTCGATTGAACCTCTAGATTTAGGTGTTGGAACATGTTTGTCGCTGCACGAAAAGATCGACTTATTAACTCATGATACAAATGCTAGAGATAAGCAGATCCATGGGAGGCAATTAGTCCATGTCCCAAATCTAAAGGGAGATGTTGATGATTAGTCCAATAACCCCCCCTCAGCATCACCTGAGGGGATTTAAACCTATGACCCGACTTTGATACCATTTGTTGGAACATGTTTACCATTGCACCAAAAGATTGACCTATTAATGCCTGATACAAATGCTAGAGATAAGTGGATCCACGAGAGGCAGTTAGTCCATGTCCTGAATTTGAAGGGAGATGCTAGCGATTAGTCCAACATCATAAAGCTTCATCTTTCTTTTCATATGCTCATCATATTATAGGGCATGCTTAACATGAAGACATTCTTCCTTTGATTTCCATATTACTATTATTTTTTCCTTTCCATCTATGATTTGTTTTTCATAAACCTTATCGATATGCTTTTCTATAGTGTCAAGGTTTAGCTACAACTTCTTGTCCCTTTTATATTTTCAACTACAAATATTACACTTGCATTCTATTGGATGTTCATCTTTGTTTGTATTCTCCATTAGTTTAATGAATATGCATTTTGGAACCCAATCAATCTAAAAATTCCTTATCATATCCCACTCACACCTCATTTTTTATTTGAAATTTATTTTCCTCTTCCTTGCAACACCATCATCTATGTCACCAATATTTTCATTTAGGTCAGTTAACTCATTCTGGCTACCTTAGGTATCCCATGGAACATCTTTTGTGATATCACCCTCATCCAACTCAATTAACTCATTATGATCTTCCTCTAAGATATCGCTTTCTTCGTTAATATTTGGTGCAAGAGTTGATGATGTAGTTCCATGTTGATCTAATGAACCAAAAACATTACCAAAGTGTGACTTTTTATGGTAACTGTGTTTTGTGTGTTTGGATAGCCTCCCTTCACCACCTTGAGGAGTCTTACTCTTGTTCCTGGTTGACATCTCTCATGAAATGAAAGCTGTCAAAAAATATCTTCTTGTTTAAAAAGGAATAATATAATATAAATCTTTGGATCCTAGATGTATCACATTCCCTACTCAATATCATCTTTAAGAATGAAGTAAGAATGAAAAAGAGATAAATAATCTTATAACATTATGAAAAAATGATCACTTACCTTTAGGTTTTCATTGACTTGTTATTTGTTAATGCATCAATGCCTATAGTTGTAAGTTTGTAACTTGCTTATGATCCTATTTTTGAATCGAGAGCTCACAAGTTCATAACTAAACAAAATGTGTAAAAATAAATCAAATTTTTAATTGTATTTATATCAATCCATCAATTTGGAAATTTTGGTGGGATTTTAAAATGTACAGTAAAAATCTGGCGAATCCCGCATGATTATACAACAATACATTTAAATGTTGGGCAAATCAAACCTCGAAAAAACACATACGTTGTAATTTTCAAGGTGATTGTGGGCCTATAATTAGCATGGAGTTATCATAGTATTGACAAAATGAGTCCTCATACATAATTTTTTTTTAATGTAATTGGTGAAATGTGTTCTCAAACATAATTATTTTTTAATGCTATTAGCGAAATGGATCCTCATACACAATTATTTTTAAATTTTATTGGTGAAATGGGTCCTCACACATAGTGAACATTTAATGTTGGTGAAACATGTCCTAATACACAATATCATTTTAATAACTTATTGATGAATATGTGGGTGATTTAATGCATGCTTTCGAGATTCCAAGAGAAAATAATAATTAGACCATTGGAAACATGTAGTTTGTTATGGAGAAATTATTAATTACATATGCCTCATAAAATAAATTGATGGCGAATTGAAATGCATTAGATCAATAATTCATAAAATTTAGGTGATTTGACAGTCCTATTGGTTGTAATGTATTCAAGAATTTTGAATTGGTAGATATGAAATATTCACCAATTGGCAAAGATTCTCCACTAAAACCGTGCCTGCATTCAATTTGTATAGGGTTATTTTACTAGTTTTCCTTAAATATTGACAAGTGTTGATCTCATCAAAGCATAACAACTCTAACATTGTATTATAAAATATTGTTGATAAATAATAAATTTGGTGTGTGTGCTTGGGAGGCTAGATTTTTTGAAAGGGTTTTCTCAAGTATATCTATGTCACTCTTGTTCTATGGTTATTCTTTCTTCTCTCATTCTTATTTTTTATGTCTCATTTTAGATGCTAGAATGTCACTATAACTTTCTTAAATAATATACCTATAATTCTCCCTTCAAATGCTAAATGTGGAAAGTATCTACATATTTATTTCATTTAATGTCTAAGCCTTGTCTAGAGTTAATATGCTAGTAGTTTGCAAGCATATTTTCCTAACACTAAACATACTTTGAGTCATTGTAGGATTCACATGCACCTTAAAGTAGGAAAAAATGTAATGGTGAAATTTGCATACCCATGCCATTTCCCATTTAGCTTTATACATGTTTTGGGAGAATTCCTTAATGCATGTACATATCAACCAATGTTGTAATGTTGTGTGATGTTGGACTCATTCCCCTATCCCCTACCTTATCACTATATACATATTATGTTATAAATTCACCTAAGCTTTGCATTTATTACACTTATCCATACACCCAACCTATCATAATTATTGTTTGCAGCTTAGATCCAACTATTTTCTCACTCTAGGTGACTTCCACAATCATGAGATCTACCTCATGTTCATGAACTTGACCCCTATTTTTCCAAAATTCATTTTTAAATTTTGACCAACTACCTACCTTCTTGCTTTGATCTAAGTACACATTTAACAAAATTTGATTATTTAAAGATATTCAATTCATTTATTTCAAACATTTAAACATATTCTCATCCTTCAAGCTTATTCACATATCATTTGCATTATAACTATAATGCAACATTATTTACCAAACCTAAAAGATGCAAAAACAAAGAAATGCAATGGAGAAATAACACAACACCACCTCAAGATTACTTAAGTTGAACTTAAACAAAGGAAAGAGAAAAGAACAATTATACCTTTGTTTAAGTTGATCTTTTTGCTTGGCCCTTTGATGAGGATTTGATGTGTGCTCCTTGATGGGAAATCACCTACAATTGGATGCAAAATGATTAGGATGCAATAAGGATTCAAATGATTCAAATAGGTATGTGATAAGATGAACAAAATGAGTGCAAGATGAACTTGAGGATTAAACAATGGAGGATGAGAATGCTTGAATGAGAGTATGAGATTTCTTGAGTTGTGTGTTGAAAGTTGGAGAGCTTGAATTGTGAATGTGAATGAATGAGAGAAAATATTCCATTTTAAGGGAAGAGTCTCTAGAGGAATCAATGGCTAGGATTTAGCCAACATGGGCAAGATGGAGGGCTATGGTGAGTTAAGGACTCACAAGCCCTCACATATCGCCATGTGGAAGGGGAGGTGGAAAAATGATAGATGATGTGGAGAGAGGACATGTGAGGTGGAGGTACTTGCAAGTACCTTGGGATTAGGGGAATATTTCCTCAAAAAAAAAGTTCTTGTCCCTATATGAGGATGGTGGTGACAAGTGAAGAATTTTAGAAAGTCCTCTCTTATTATCATGGGGATGAGAGAAGTTGTTGGGGGAATAAATGTGAATTTTAAATTCACATGATTGGGGAGTACCTTGGGGATAAGATAAGGTCCTCGTAAAGGAGGTCCTTTTCCCATGTGACTGATGTGACCAATGAAGGAATTTAAAATTTTCCAACAACTTACATGGGGAAGAGAAATGCATTGAATGAATAAATGTGAATTTTTAATTCAGATGGGGAAGAGGTCAAGGCTTAAAAGAGAAAGCACTTATGAAAGGTTGACTTGGAGGACATACCAAAGATGGCATGTGATTAGATTAAGGTTGTGCAAATAGGTGATTAAGAAGATTAATGAAGGATTAGAGACAAGTGGCCAAATATGGAGGATGTGACATTAATCCTGATTAAGGGTTTGCACATCCTAATCATGGATTAATTAAATTAATCCATATTGGAAGAAGATTATGAAGGATGTGACAAGGAGAGAGAAAAAATGAAATTTAAAATTGATTTAAATTCAAAAAGGCTAAATGACTAAATTAAGTAAATTAATATATTTATTTAATTTAGAGAAGAAGGATGAAAGGTAAAGTATTTAATTATTAAATTAAATACTTTAGAAACCTTAGGCAAAGGGGAAATATTAATTAAATAAATTATTTAATTAATATCGATGGACAATGAAATAGATGAATAAAGGGGACGAATTTGACCATATGAGAGTGGTGAAATTTGGATGTCTACATTTTTCCCCTCTTTGAGATAGTGCTACGAAGTAGAATCATTTCAAAGAAGATTAAAAGATATCACTAGGAAGAAGATGATTAGATTGGAAAAGATGCCCCAGTCATTCAAAGGAGTGACTAGGAAGAAGGATGATGGGGATGAAGATGAAGATTAGGGATTGAGGATGCCTCCTCGAGAGGACATGCGGGTTCAAGAGAACATGGGTGTGCTCTCGAAATGGATGAGATGATGAAAGGGGAGATGGGGAAGAAGATGCAAAGTGATGGATAAGAGAGGATGATAAGCGATAAAATATTGGGAAGCACAAATGGAGTGAAGGACAAAGGTGATATTTCCCTAGTCAAGCTATAAGCCAAAATGGGTTGATGATGGATGGAGTGTTGTTGATAAGGGAATGATATATCTCGAAACAACATGAGGATAGGGAAGGATACATCCCAATGATGATGATGATGAAAGTGTTGTTGATGAGGGAAGGATACATCCCAAAACAACACCAAAGGATAGGGAAGGATACATCTCGAAGATGATGATGACGATGATGATGATGATTGGATCAAGGCTTGTAGCAAGGCTGGGAACAAGACCAAGGATGTGATTAGATGATTTGTGTTAGATTGAATGGATTAGGATTGGATGGAGATGTGAAATGGTTGAAATGAAGGAAAATGATGAAGGAAAAGATTCTTAGAATAACCAAATATGATTAATCTAAACAACTTAAAATGAATATGATGTAGCAATGCACATGAGATGAAATGCAATGAACCTAGAATGTGGGATGAGATGTAATCCTAATGTAATTTTTCATTTTCAGAGCACTAAATTTTGCTATAGCATAAAACCCCAAGTGTCAGGGTATGTGAACCAAGGTGAATTAGTGTCTAATGCATGAAACAAACACAGCAGACAAGAAGGCTATCCCAACACCCCAAAGTTGCGAAGACCTTGGTTGGCCTAGTGTTGGGATAACCACAAGCACAAAAGGATGCCTCAGCGTAACAAAAGACTGCAAGGATCTTGGTGGGTATAATGTGGGACAATGAGGAAGACAACACCAATCAAAAGATCAAGATACACCCCTATGTTTAACAGTCAAAGCACACCATGATATGATGGATCAAGGTGACCATGATGAGGAATGATAGGGAGCTCAAATGATAATCAAAATCCAAAAGCATCAAAATATCACAATCAATTTCAAATGTCCTTTGCCATAGGATTCAGAGGATGGATGGGATTGATGAGGTCTGTTAGGAAGGATGCATGATCTTGTTGAGACCAAAGATGGATACTAAACTAACATATCAACATGATGCAGGATATTCAAAATCAATTGGATCTGATGATACTGGTGGATCTCGTTTGTCAAGAACTAGATAGATAGGGGCATGCTTGACGACATGACACAAGAAATGAGACACAAGACACAAAATTGACGCACCCTAAAGACCTAGGGGCTCGGAGGCCGATCAAAGATTATCCTTGCCTACGTGAAAGCACAGAGCCCTCGTAATTTGATAAAAAGCTAATGATTGACCATGGATAAAAGCAGGAAGAGAATGATGGAGACCTCGATGGAAAAAATCCCTGGGGGTGGATCAAAAGATTGACCTTGCCTACATGAAAGCACAGGGGCAACGTAGTTCAAGAAAAGGTCGACGACAAATAATGGATAAGGGATGATGAGATAACCCTAATAAGTGGATAAAACGATGGGACTGATACGATGAGACAAGATAGACTTGGTGGATAAGATAGGATGATGGTGATCGCGTGTAGCTTAGGAACAAGATAGTTATCCACATCATCAAAAGATGAATTGGGAGGATGATATGATGGAGAGATGAATGATGGGAAATGATAGGAGATTGAAAAGATGTGCAAAAGAAGCAAGAGTGATGACGATGAGATAGATGGAATTGGGGCGCACGGGGGAAGCCTATAGCTAGATACCAATGACAAGGGATTATGAGATGGGATGAGGATAGAGATAAACAAATAGGGAGATAAGGATAGGGAGATGGAAGCATTGCTATGATGGATGGATAAGAAGATAAGAATGGAGAGATGGAAAAAGGTTGTTTGGATGGATAGGAAGATAAGGATGGGGAGATGGAAGCATTGCTATGACATGGATGGATAGGAAGATAAGGATGGAGAGATGGAAAAGGATTGTTTGGATGGATAGGAAGATACAGATGGGGAGATGGAAGGGATTGTTAGATCAATGAATGATGTCTCCAAGGACTATGTCACAAAGAAGGAGATGCACTGCTCTAGATATATCATGTATGATGAGACAGGAGGGATGGAAGATAGAAGGATGGGAAAATAAGGGAGTGAGATGGATATGGATAGGATGTGTGGATAAGGAAGGGAGATTAATGGTAGCATGAGGGGTGGACAAAGAAGGTCGATGAGTGTGAATAAAGATGAGGATAGTGTATAGGTGAGGGGAATGTATGCCAATAGGTGTCCAAAGAATGTTTATATGTTTTCCCCTATCTATATCAAGATCACAAGGAGGATGGAGGGATTGAGATAAATGAGATATGACAGGCATAATGTGTAAGATAAGTGGGATGGAGGAGATGGGTGAAGGGAATGGAGTTGCCCCCAAGTGTGGAAGTAAGATAGATGGGGGAGTTTACACATGATTCTTGGTTGCTAGGTTTTCATCATGATACTTATCCAAGGTGCTTGTTTGCCAAGTTTTCACCATTAGATGAATTATTTCTCTTTATTATTATTTTTTTTGTTTTTGACTTTTTTGACTTGTTGACGGGTCTTAATGACACAAAAACGTGCAAACAAAATATTGCTATTTTGTTTCTCCTAAAAGAGAAAGACAACACATGGATATCTTAGCTCCCAAGGTCTTGGTAGTTGGTTCTCAACTGTGCTGATGTTGCTCAATGGTCAATGTAACAGTAATGTTCAAGGGGTCTGCTGGTGTTGAGCTTCTGGATTGTTTTGAGATCAAGCATAAACTTAAACCTACTCTAACCAGGGTTTTTAAAGAAATAAAAAAAAAGATAGATTAGAGCTTTGGGACCAAAAAGAATGACAATTCATCTAATTTAACCAGACTTGTTGCCTATCAAGGGATTTATTAACTAAAACTGGAGAGCAAAATTAACTTGTGATTAACACACAACTTCCTTCATCCACAGTGCTAATTTAAATAACAGATTGCAAGTTACCATTTAAACAAAACATAAAATAAGACTTTAATCCCTGAAAGATTCTCAAATCAAATGATTAACTCTAGACAAACACCACTCAAGAACACAATCTAAAGTAGATTTTAATCTGGTTGCTTCTACTGTTAGTGAAACAGATAAACAACATTTACAAACCTGGCACAATCACCAGTGTACAGAAAATCCATGACTCTAGATTGTTTCCATCTACACTAAGAAAACTTGATAGATACATTACTGCCTTCTATAAAATTTGACTCCTATTCTATTGCTACTTTTTGCTTCTTAGAAAATTATTAATGCTCAAGATCTATATCTCTATGTCTCAAAACTTTCTCTATTTCTTCTAACTTTTTTTTTTCTTACAACTTCCCCCCCCTTTACAAAGAGGCAAGAATTCCATATATACAGAGTGTACCAAAAAGAATGCGTTGGCCCCTGTCTTAGGGTTTACAAAAATATCAATTTTTAGAAGGGTCGACTCCCAGATTTTTTTGATAGAGTTAATGCTGCATTGAATGGCATCCCCACTGTCCATGTTGGTGAAATATTGTTCTAGGAATGACCTGTAGATCTTTTGTAACTACAACATTAACTCCTAGCCTCCATGTCCATCTTCGATCTCCCTTGCAAAGCTGCCTTGAATGCTCTAAAGCATTTCCATTAATACCGATCTGCCTTTCGCCAATAGACCTCACAGTTGTCCTTGTGACTTGTAGTTTCTTCCTCTTTTCTGCCTTTCTCCCTGCTCCAGATCCTTCTACCCATTGACCGTCCCTTTTGGAAATAGTTTTTGGCCTCCCCTGCTAGATCTCCCCACCATTGTTCATCAAGGTGTTCCATCGGCTCATTCACAGAGCAGATCTAGACCGGTTGCATTCTGTTGGTCTTCTTCAAGGTGGTAGTCAATCAGTCAATGGCTCACTTTTAGTTCCTTTCGATTGGGAAAACAAGCACCACGCCAAATTCCCAGGTAGTCAAAAGTGGTCCATATTAAATCACATGTCGGTGAGACACTAGTCGTGTCTCCCCGATGTGATTATACCTCTCCTAGTAGCTATTGTTGTAACATATGATAGTCGGTGAGACCTTTTAGCGAACTGCACAAGTCATATCGATACCACAAAAACTATTAGCAAGACAGTCATTATTAGCCAGAAGTCATGGCGAGCCCTTAGGAGATACACTGTAATGCCTCCTTCCATCGGTGAGACACCCGCATTCGGCAAGACATCCTGGTGAAGGTGAAAATGTTCAGTCAGGAGTTTCACCGAGCTCATCCTTATTCCCCGAGCTTAAGCCCCTTCTACTTTGGTAAGACTTCTTCAAGTCGGTGGGACATTTTGCTGAGTTCAAGATCTTTTGGCGAACTCATCTTATTTTGGGGAGATCTCTTTTGTTAGCGAGACCTTGTGCCAAAGGCATACACCTTTCACCGAGACCTCATTGTATCGGCAGGACCTTTCGCTGAATTCATTCATTCTCCCTGGGCTCATTTCATTTCAGTGAGACTTTGTCGGGTCGATGAGATGTTTTGTCAGGCGGCAAGAGTTATAGCGATATCCTCCCTATCGGTGAGACAATCCCATATTGACAGGACATCCCCCCGAGCTCATTATGTTACACCGAATGCACACCCTTCGGCGAGACACATGCTAATCGGCCAGACCTCCTGCTGAAGGCAAAATCATTCACCGAGCTCAAAACTTTCAGTGGGACCTCCCTTCTATCGGTAGGACATTATGCTGAAGGCCTACCCCCCTTTGGCGAGCTGAGATCACATCAGGGAAACTCTCTTAGGTCGGCGAGACTTCATGCCGAAAGCAAACCACTCTCCCTGAGCTCGAGCTTCTTTTGGCGAGACCTCGCTTTGTCGACGAGACCTTATGCTGAAGGTAATCTCTCTCTGCGAGATCTTCATCTTTTGGTGAGCTTAGACCATTTCGGGGAGAGTCCCAACTTGTCGGGCAGACTTCTCGGTGACGCAAACCCCCTTTGGATTTCAAACGAATAGAGCCAAGCCATTAGTCGGCAAGACATCTAAAAGGTCCCAACGACTTCTTCTTGAGGATTTTTATGCTGAATGTGATTGAGGCATGCCTTCAGTTGACTTCCCTGAGAGATATCTTCAGATGAGCGATTCAATCCTACAAAAAAATGCCTCCATTAGTCCTCAAAGCATATAAAATACACTATTGTTTATGATTATTTCATTCAATTCTTAGCAAGAAGAAAACCAACTCAAGCTGAGACATAACCAAAATCAAATAGAACAAAAGACAAAATTAGGAGGAAAATAAAATAATTCCAAAGGTCAAAGCAAATAATAGAGGCAACGAAACCAAAAAGAGAAGTGGGACCCATTTTGTTCCAGAATAAAATGGGGTGGTTATGCAGGGCATAATAAATGGAAACTCGACTGGGAAAATGGTTTAACCATTTTCAAGAAACAGAAGGATTCAGCTACCCAGAACTCCTGGTTCATGAACATCACAACTCTAGTTGGGTCAGTTTTAACAACCATGGCTGAGCTAGAATCTCAAATGTAAATCAACAATAGCTGCCCCTAAATCTATGTGTGTGTTTGATTGTGCATTACTCTTTTATAAAGTTTTCTTCATCTTTCGAACAACAATGTGCAAGATTTGAGCTACATGAGTTGATTCCCTTTAGCTGTTGTGCAATGATATCCTGGGCATTGCTCCGCTGCCAATTAGGCATCGATAGCCCCGACGGAGATACCTCTAGTTTTCTCACAGCATTGCTCTACTACTAGTTAGGTGTCCATAGCCCCAGTAGAAATACTAGAATCACCCATTCATATTGAGTCTGCTTTTCCTCTTCAAATAGTTCTCTTTTTTTTCATAGAGTTTCAGATATTTCATTTAGTTTTTTTTTCAATATGTCAGATGTTTAACATCTGTTCTGGGTTGAAAACTACCATGGACCTCATAACAGCACTGGGGAGATCAAAATTTTCACCCAAATCTTACAACACTATCATCCTAGGACAAATATACCATTACAAGAGGAGATGATCTTGGTGATTTGTGATAGATTCAAAGGAGCTAATGAAGGTTACTTACTTTGTACCTTGCTTTGAAGACTTTCCACAACTCCTATTAACAATGGACATAAAGCAAAAGTTTAAGACAAAATCACCCAATCAACAAACCTGAAAATATCTAAACCACTTTTGTCTCAATAACCAAAGCATACCTTAGATAACAACCCACTACTCAAGGATGGAAAGAACAGAGGAAACCCCAAAGAACAAACAAGACAAAGACCAAACAACCAAGGGAATGAAAGGACAGAAAGAAAGAACCAACAAACAAACAACAAAACTATTTATAAGCCGAACAAAAGCACATTATTTACAAATAAGAAACAAAACAAATTATTTAAATAAAGAACAACAAACTATTTACATGCATAATAGAATTAGCAAGCTTTATGAGTCGAAATTATGCTTAAGAAACTACCCATTGACAGGCAAGGGAACAGGTTCTCCAATTAAACTACTCAGTCTGAAAGCATTTTCTCCTAGGATCTCAACAATCTGATAGGGACCCAACCAGAGCTTATCGAATTTCTAGTGACTGCCCTTTTTTTCACTAGCTTTATCCCATAACAACACAAGGTATGATATCCTAAAAGCCTTGATTTTGGCTCTTTTGTCAAACCAACGTTTGACAATAACCCGATGTCTAAAGAATTGCTACAAGGCGGCATCTCTTTGCTCTTCTAATTTCAACAAGGTAGCTCATCTTACCTCTATTCTATCACCACTAGCATAGAATTTATGCATGAACTCAAGGATAGGTATTTGCAAATGAATAGGGAACATAGGCTCCTGCCCATAAACTAGTTTAAATGGTGAAGTCTTTAAAGCATCATTAATCCTAGTCCTATCTGCCCATAATGCAAATCTTAGCTGGGTATGCCAGTCCCTAGGGTTGTTTTCTAACAATTTTTTAATTACCCCTAAGAGATTCTTATTGGATGATTCTGCAACTCCATTTCCTTGTGGGTAATATTTTGAAGAATACTTTAAAACAATTTTGTGATTGTAAGCCCATGAAATGAATTCAACGAAAGAAAAGGAAGAGCCATTGTCACATACCAATGCGAAGGGTACTCCAAACCTAGTGGTGATGCATTCAGTGAGGAACTTGATCACTACCTCTTTTGTGATATTCTTGCAAGGTATAGCCTCTGTCCATCTTGTGTAGTAATCAATAGCAGTCAAAATAAACTTGTGTCCTGCAGAAGAATTTGGGTTAATGACCCTGATAAAGTCTAGCGCCCATTGGGCAAATGGCCTTACCTCATAGACAGGTTGCAATGGCAGGGCTGGATGGCATTCCTTTGATGCATAAATATGACATATGTGACATGTTCTTACATGTTGATGGACATATTTGAACACACATAGCCAGTAATAACCAGATCTGAGGATCTGGTGTGCCAATGAGTCTATGGAACTATGACTTGTGCCGTGTTTCCCATGAAATTCAGTGATCACATGTTTAGCCTCCTGCTGATCAAGGCATCGTAGGTACACTCCCTCAAAATTCTTCCTATATAGTAATCCTCCTTTAAGCATATAATGAGAGCTCTTCATTCTCAGTGCTCTCCTTTGAGTGGCGTTCATTCCCTCTGGACATCGATTGTTGAGGATGAAATAGATGATATCAGCATACCAAGGGTCGTTTGAAAAGGACTGAGTAGTGTATTGCTGGAAAATAATGTTCTCACTAGCATTCACCATGGATTTAGATAGGCCTGTACCTATGACGAGTTTCATAGGGTGTATCTCCAAATCGAACTCCTACAAAATGGCCATCCATTTCCCTCTTCGTTCTCCCAATTCGCTCTGCATGAGTAGGGACTTCACAGCTGCATCAGGGACTACAACAATAATTTGACTTCAGAGAATGTAGTGTCTGAACTTCTTGACAACCCTAACTAGCACAAAAGCTTTCTTTTCAAGAAGTGGGTACTTAACTTCAACATTTTTGAATGGAGAGCTCATGAAAGCGATTGGCCTCTCCTTTGCCTCTCCTCTTCGTTGAGTTAGGACAGCTGCACAGGAATGTTCAGAAGCAAAGGAATAAATATAGAATGGTTTTAAATAGTCAGGGCTGGTGAGGACTAGTGCTTCTAAAATGGATCACTTGATCTGTGAAAACGCAACCTTTGCCTCCTCACTCCATTCTGTTTTGGCGCCTTTCTTCATCATTTCGTTCAATGGTTTTACAATTTCTGCAAAACCCGTGATGAATTTTCTCACAAAGTTGATCTTTCCAAAGAAAGATCTCATCCCTTTCTTGCTTCCTGGCATAGCTATCTTCATAATGGACTCAACTCGGTCTGGATCAATCGATATCCCTCTTTTTGAGATTATGTGTCCCAAGAGCTTCCCTTCAGAAACTCTGAACACACACTTTTTAGGATTCAAAGAGATGCCATATCAGATACATCATTCAAGAACCTTAGCCAAGTCTGCAGCATGGTTTAGTCTATCCCTAGAGAACACTATTAGGTTGTCCATGTAAACAATAATGCATTTACCAATTAGATCCTTGAATGCTATGTCCATGGCGCGTTTGAAAGTTGCTCCAACGTTTATCAGACCGAATAACATCCTTTTGTATGCAAATGTTCCCCACTTTGTAGTGAAGGTTGTCTTCATTCTGTCTTCATAGTTAACCATTACCTGATTGTATCCAGAGTAACCATCCAAGAATGATATCATTTGAGATCCATTGACAGTCTGCAAGACTTCATCCAGAGAAGGAAGTGGGTAGTTATCTTTTTTTGAAGTCTACACATAGCCTGATCTCTCTGTTTTTCTTATGAACTGGAACTAAGTTAGCCACCCATGTTGAATGGCGTATAGGGAAGATTATCCTTACAGAAATAAATTTCTAAACTTCTTTGAAGATCAATGGTTCAATCAAGGCGTTGACAGGGCGTTGTTTTTGTCGAAATGGCTTAACTTCAGGCTTCAAAGGAATAGTATGAGTCATTACAGAAGCATCAAATGTCTTTAGGTCTTCATATCCCCAGGCTATTGCAGCAATATATTTCTTCAGTGCCATCAATATGTCTTTTCGGATTGCTTCAGGGTAGGCTTTCCCTATGTAGACATTCCTTTTAGGGCCAAAATCAGCTAGGTTAACAATTTCATATTCACCTCCTTTATCTTCAACTGACATCTTCTCTCGAGCCTTGGGGTCTGAATCAAATTTTTTTTCTAAAGCCACCATTCCCTTGGGAATGTTATTATTCTTTAAATTGAGGACCCCCTCTATATCACAATCTTCAGGGTTCCAATCCCCTTGATCCTTGTTGGACTCATCAATAATTTTCCCTTCAAAAACATATGAGCTTGCTAGGAAAGCAAGGATATGTTGATCATCATCAAAGACCTAAAAGTTCTTGATATTATCAGGAACAACTGGGGTGGATATCAATTCTACTGAGAATATTTTAAGATTGGAGCCTTGCATGGGTTCTAGGCTACTTGCAGCAACAACTAATGAATCAGCTATTTGATTTTCTTCTCTAAGGATCAAACTAATCCCGAAAGCATCAAAATCTTCAATCAGGTTCCATACTCGATTTAGATAGGCTGCCAGCCTTCTATTGTGACATGTGTACTAGCTGCGTACTTGCTTGACAACCATTTCTGAATCTCCTTTGACCACCAAGGCAGTGACCTTCTTCTTATGCGCAAACATCAGCCCCCGAGCTAGAGCTTCATATTTTGCTACGTTGTTAGTGCATCCAAACTGCAACTTGTAAGAAACAAGGAAAGTTTTCCCTTTCGGGATGGTTAACTCAATCCCAACACCACAGCCTATTTTGGACTTGGATCCATCAAACATGAGGGTCCAAAGCTGGTCATGAGCTGGAGTTGATCCTTTTGAAGTTGTTATGGGTGCTTGGATAAGATGAGCCATAGGTGGGGTTACTTGATCTTTTGTATCAAATGTTAGTAAAAGGTGTTCAATGGGTTCCTCGGGTGTAATTTCCAATTCCTTATCAAACATATCAAGTAACTCATGGCTATCCTACTGACAGGCACTTACATCTTTAATCAATCTCTTGGGTTTTGGTATACTGGTGGGTGCAAGGGTGTCGAGTAAACCTTGGGGTTGTCCCTCATAAATATGTTGGTTTTGGAGTATGACTCGGGTAAGTTTAATTTGAGAAGGAAATTCCTTTGAAAGTATCTTATCCCTGGTTAACATTAATGCATCTTTATCTTCAACTAAGAAGTGATCTGCAACGGTCTCAAGGTGACTTAGACTAGCTTCCTCAGCTTGGGAAACATGACGCAAAGTTGACAGGTCAGTTCTGAATGATTTTGGTAGTGTATCCTGCACCAATTAGGAAGTAGAAGACTTTGCAGATATATATCTTCCCCTAAGACCGGTTGATCTTGTTGCAGCTTCCTAGTTAACACCTGCTGATTTTCATTAATCATGGGATTAGGGAACTCTTGTATTGACATGTCTTTAGAATCAAGAACTGAAAGGGTTAAAATTTCCTCTCTTTTATAAACCCCTATCCCGGCTTCAAAATAGGCTACCTCATTAGGGAAATCATATTCAATGATGAAATGCTTGAGGCGAGGCTCACTTTCAATCCTAATCTATGTAGGAATTCCTCTCCATGGTAGCCACATATGTGAAAATTCAAGGGAGAGATACCCCCCTATACCTTTCATCAAATCTCTGCTCAACAGCATACCATAAGTCTCGGGAATGTCTGCCACTTGAACATCTATATTGGTTTGAATCCTAGGGTCTGACGCTACTTGCACATGTATGTTTCTTAATTCTCCAACTACATTAACCTTTTCTTTGTCAAGTTGGATGACCTTCTTGTTTGTTTGGAGAGGGTTCAATCCCAATTTCTTGCATATAGAAAATGGCATAACATTGCCTGAAGCCCCTGGATCTAGCAGATAATTATGTAGATTCTTCCCACAAATTCTTAAACTTAGAAGAAGTGGTGGGGAACCTACCTTGCTTCTGTACAAAGCTGTGTTCATGTCTGCAGTAGGTGCCACCTTGTTTTTCCCTCTTGACTTAACGGCTTGTTCTAAAGCTTTCAGCACTATCTCTCATTGAGCGGGGCACCACTTTAGGATATCAAAGTATGACAAAGAGGTTTTCTAGTTTTGCATCTCAGAAATAATATCAAATTCTGCGTTACAAGTTGCACTACCTTTGAAAACACCAGATGAATTACCTTTGTTATAAAGAGTCAGGTAGACCTTTTGGTGGAAGAGGGTTGTTATCAACACTTTGATTTGGAGGCATCATGTGATTAGGTGGCACTGATGTAGTGAATGGACCCTTATTTTGATTTCTTAGGAAGTGTCCTCCCTTTGTCTGAAAGGCCTGGGCATCATACACATCTTCCTCTGGTTCATTCTCACTTTGCATTGGGAATGAAGGTTCTTCCTCAAAGAGGTCATAAGTCATTGTTGTATCTACTGAGTCACCTCCTTTGTTTGAATTCCCTTGGAACGTTTGGGCATCTGCCTGTGCCATCTTGACAACTTTCTCCATTTCAGGGTAGTTTACCTCGGAGTGAGTGGCAGTATCATGCAGCCTGCACCAATTAGTCATAAAGTTGAGGTCAGCCACATTTGCAGTATGTGACCAGTCCTCACTAGCTTGATAATTGTGGTAAACTCCACCATTGTTGGGCCCTATATTCCATTGTCTGTTGTTATTTGGTCTTTGGTTGTATCCTCTATTTTGATTTTGATAGCCTTGGTTAGAGGAGTTTTTGCCTTGATAACCCCATTGGTTTTAATTGTTATGATTCTGATAATTGCCCTGATTGTTATTGTTCTGATTAGGATAATTACCTTGGTTTTGAGAAGGGTTCAATCTAAGCTGAGCCATGTCATTTGTAACTTGAGACAGTGTTTTCTTCAAGGTCTCTACCTCATTTGTGAGTTGAACTATCCTTTCACTTTCAACAGCCTTAGCAACAAGTGGCTGATCAACATGACTTGGTGTTCCAATTTGATTATGATGACCATGGGGACCTTGAGGGACCTGTGGTTGTTGAAAAAAGTCAGGAGTCCCACTAGTGAAGAATGGAACAAGAGGTTGAGTCTGCAACTTAGACTTAGGTCCATAATGGGAAGGAGACATTCCCGGGACATTATTGAATAGAGGGGTTGGGCTATGCATCTGATATCCTATTGAAGGGAAACCTCCTCCTAGACTTCCTTATTGAGAACTAATTTGTTGTTGCAGCTTGATAGCCAAATGATAAACTTTGGATAGAGAATCAATATCAGCTGGTTGATAAGTCCTTTGCAGGAACAAGCCAAGCAACAGGTCTATAACTCTAAAGTAAGCTTGAATGGCACTATTCTTAGCGACTAGATATGGGTCTTGCAATCTCCTATACATTCGTTGGAACCTGGTATTAAACAAAGGAAAAGGTTCACCTGGCTCCTTCCTGATAGTAGCAAATTGGTGGAACAAAATGGTGGGATCCACGTAGATTCTGAACTAATTAATGAAATCATTCTCTAATTTTGTCTAGCTTAGAATAGAATGTTGAGGGAGATTCAGGTACCAGTTGTACGCCATATCCCCTAAGGAATAAGGAAACAACCTACAAACTACATCATGGTGAGCTATCTGAGCTCTGGTACAAGCATCCTTAAAAGCTTGTGTGTGCTCCTCAGCACTCCATGATTCACCATGAATGTACTTGGGACAAAATTTCTCAGGATTCTTAGGCATATCATGAAAGCCTCCAGGAATAGTCCCTAATGGAGAGGGATTATTCTAAAAAAATGCCATTGGTGGTGGTGGTGGTGGTTCAGCCAGCTGTTGGATGGGTTGAACCAGCCTTAATGACATTTGAGATGGATTCAGTGGTGGGTTGATAGGAATCCACTGGGGTATTGGTGAAAAAACTAGTGGAGTGAGTGGAGCTAACAAGGGTGGTATGATGGTTGCCCCAGTTTTGTGAACCTTGTGTCTTGTTGGGGTCTTGAGTTCTATCAAAGGTGATGTATTTTTAGCTGATCAAAGAACTCTGTGGGGCCTTTCTGGGGAGGAAAACCCAGTTTTATCCAATTTTCCCTTTTAGGCCCTCCTTCTAGCGCTAGATCTGTTGATGGGTCTTAATGACACAACAATGTGCAAACATAATATTGCCATTTTGTTTCTCCTGAAAGAGAAAGACAACACATAGATATCTTAGCTCCCAAAGTCTTGGTAGTTGGTTCTCAATTGTGCTGATGTTGCTCAATGGTCAATGTAACAGTAATGTTCAAGGGGCCTGTTGGTGTTGAGCTTATGGATTGTTCTGAGATCAAGCATAAAGTTAAACCTACTCTAACTAGGGTTTTTAAAGAAATAAAAAAAAGATAGATCAGAGTTTTGGGACCGAAAAGAATGACAATTCACCGAACTTAACCAGACTTGTTGCCTTTCAAGGGATTTATTAACTAAAACTGCAGAGCAAAATTAACTTGTGATTAACACACAACTTCCTTCATCCACAGTGCTAATTTAAATAACAGATTACAAGTTACCATTTAAACAAAACATAAAATAAGACTTTAATCCTTGAAAGATTCTCAAATCAAATGATTAACTCTAGACAAACACCACTCAAGAACACAATCTGAAGTAGATTTTAATCTGGTTGCTTCTATTGTTAGTGAAACAGATAAACAACATTTACAAATATGGCACAATCACCAGTGTATAGAAAATCCATGACTCTAGATTGTTTCCATCTACACTAAGAAAACTTGACAAATACATTACTGTCTTATGTAAAATCTGACTCCTATTCTATTGCTACTTTTTGCTTCTTAGAAAATTACTACTATTCAAGATCTATATCTCTATGTCTCAAAACTTTCTCTATTTCTTCTAACTTTTTTTTTCTTACAACTTCCCCCCCTTTACAAAGAGGCAAGAATGCCATATATACAGAGTGTACCAAAAAGAATGCGCTAGCCCCTATCTTAGGGTTTACAAAAATATCAGTTTTTAGAAGGGTCGGCTCCTAGATTTTTTTTATAGAGTTAATGTTGCATTGAATGGCATCCTCGTTGTCCATGTTGGTGAAAGATTGTTCTGGGAATGACCTGTAGATCTTTTGTAACTACAACATTAACTCGTAGCCTCCGTGTCCATCTTCGATCTCCCTTGCAGAGCTGCCTTGAATGCTCTAAAGCATCCATTAATACCGATCTTCCTTTCGCCAACATACCTCACAGATGTCCCTGTGACTCGTAGTTTCTTCCTCTTTTCTGCCTTTCTCCCTGCTCCAGATCCTTCTGCCCGTTGACCGTCCCTTTTGGAAATAGTTTTTGGCCTCCCCTGCTAGATCTCCCCACCATTGTTCATCAAGGTGTTCCATTGGCTCATTCACGGAGTAGATCTAGACCGGTTGCATTTTGTTGGTCTTCTTCAAGGTGGTAGTCAATCAGTCAATGGCTCACTTTTAGTTCCTTTCAATTGGGTGAACAAGTGCCACGCCAGATTCTCGGGTAATCAAAAGTGGTCCATATTAAATCGCATGTCGGTGAGACACTAATCATGTCTCCTTGATGCTATTATGCCTCTCCTAGCAGCTATCGACGTAACATATGACAGTCGGCGAGACCTTTTAGCGAGCTGCAGAAGTCATATCGATACCACAAAAACTATCAGCAAGACAGTCGTTATCGGCCAGAAGTCATGGTGAGCGCTTAGGAGATACACTGCAATGCCTCCTTCCATCAGCGAGACACCCGCATTCGGCAAGACATCCTGGTGAAGGCTAAAATGTTCAGTCAAGAGTTTCACCGAGCTCATCCTTATTCCTCAAGTTGAAGCCCCTTCTACTTCGGCAAGACTTCTTCAAGTCGGTGGGACATTTTTCCAAGTTCAAGATCTTTTGATGAACTCATCTTATGTCGGGGAGATCTCTTTTGTCAGCGAGACCTTATGTCGAAGGCATACTCCTTTCACCGAGACCTCATTGTATTGGCAGGCCCTTTCGTCGAATTCATTCATTCTCCCCGGGCTCATTTCATTTTGGTGAGACTCCGTCGGGTCGGTGAGATGTTTTGTCGGGCAGCAAGAGTTATAGTGATATCCTTCTTATCGGTGAGACAATCCCATATCGACAGGACATCCCCCCGAGCTCATTATGTTACACCGAAGGCACACCCTTTGGTGAGACACATGCTAATCGGCCAGACCTCCTGTTGAAGGAAAAATCATTCGCCGAGCTCAAAAATTTCGATGGGACCTCCCTTCTGTTGGTAGGACATTATGCCGAAGGCCTACCCCCCTTTGGAGAGCTGAGATCACATCAAGGAAACTCTCTTAGGTCGGCGAGACTTCATGCTGAAAGCAAACCACTCTCCTCGAGCTCGAGCTTCTTTCGGCGAGACCCCGCTTTGTTGGCGAGACCTTATGCCAAAGGTAATCTCTCTCTGCAAGATCTTCATCTTTTGGCGAGCTCAGACCATTTCGGGGAGAATCCCAGCTTGTCGAGCAGACTTCTCAGTGATGCAAACCCCCTTTGGATTTCAAATGAATAGAGCCAAGCCATTAGTCGACAAGACATCTGAAAGGTCCCAGCAACTTCTTCTTGAGGAGTTTTATGTTGAATTTGATTAAGGCATGCCTTCAATTGACTTCCTTGAGAGATATCTTCAGATGAGTGATTCAATCCTGCAAGACAAATGCCTCCATTAGTCCTCAAAACATATAAAATACACTATTGTTGATGATTATTTTATTCAATTCTTAGCAAGAAGAAAACCAACTCAAGCTGAGATAGAACCAAAATCAAATAGAACAAAAGACAAAATTAGGAGGAAAATAAAAGAATTCCAAAGGTCAAATCAAATAACAGAGGCAACGAAACCAAAAAGAGAAGGGGGACCCATTTTGTTCTAGAATAAAATGGGGTGGTTATGCAGGGCATAACATGACTTTTTTGAGTTTTGTGACTTTTTGGATTGTATGCAGATGGAGATGGATAAGGATAGGGATGCAGATGAGTGGATTTAGAAGACATGTGATAAGGAGATAGATGAAGGACTCAAGCATCAAGTTCCATACGAGGTATTAAGAGCCCATGTGTGAAGTGATGATTGGATGTTGGTACAACTTTATTAGGATAAATGGATTATGCAAGAGATTGGATTAAAGGGGTATGATGTGGGAGATATGTGGGATAATGGATGGGATGTTGGAAAGTGTATGGATGGAATGATGGGGTAGGCATGTGATGGGGAAATGAGTTCAGGACCAACATTGGGACATATAGTGGTGGACGTGAAAGGATAGGAGGATTGATGGATGGATGATGTGGGGATAATGGAGGAGATGGGATAGTGAATTTTGGGACATAAGGAACCAAAAAAAAATTAGGAGATGGAGGGGGCATATGATTAGCTTTTGGATTAGCAACTTTGGATTTTGTTACAAATTTCTCATTTGAAAGCATTGCATCTTTTTTCTTTGGGATCCACATGGTTTTGATCTTTGTGTGGGTGGGCCTTTGTGGCCTATGGGTTGGATTTGGATTTTGGATTTGATTTTTCTTTTCACCAACATGCCTTTTAGAGGGGACATGAGGAGCTTTAGATTCATGTGGATGTTTAGATTTATGCATTTTTACTTTGGTATCCAAAGTGATTTTAATAGCAATGGGATGGGTGCAAGGAGATGGATGATGTGGAGGAAACATGAATGGAGTGATGGAGGTAGGATTTTGTGGATGGTATGTGGATGGAGAATGTGTAGATATGCGATTTTGTTGATCCTGATTAGGAAACATGAGAGTGGGATGTTTATGATGGGTGACATGAATAGGTGATTGGTGGATAAAAGGATGAATAGGACGAGATGGAGGAGGTGATTGTCGGGTATAAGGGCCCAAAATGGACTTTGTAGCCAGAGGATGTGTGATGGTGGATGGAGGGACATAAAGACCCAAAATAGGTGGAGTAGATGAAGGATGGGAGATGGTGGATGGAAGGGCATAAGGACCCAAAATGGATGGAGTAGATGAAGGAGGAATATGGGTGGTTGTTTTGAGTTAATATGATGGAGGGGGGATGGTGGAAAATGATTTAGTGGAGTGATGGGAAGAGCCTATTATTCTTTTGGAGGAGGCTCGATGAGGATGTATAGATGTTGTACCAACATTTTTGGATTTCGAGTCTTGAGAGATATATCCAAGACCTTGTGTACCCAGATTTTCTTTGACATGGATGGGCTCTAAAATACCTTGCTAATGAAGGCCTAAACCTTTTCCTTGATAGTTCATTCTCTTGAGCATTCGTTCTATGGTAGGATGCTTGTTACTTTGGAAGAATGATACGAGTCCATTATTAGGTGGAGGAGGATGAGTGGTGTATATGCTCAGTTCCTCGTCTGCAAGGAAACCACTATGGACGAATGTGAGAGTACCAAGGGAATATAAAAGTGGTGTGGGGATAGTAAGGTTAGGTGGAAATGGAGGATCATGAGGTGGAGATGATGGGATAACAACATCTTGATTGGGAAGAGTGAGTGGTAAGGGATCAAGAGAGAGATTAGGTGATATGATAGGATCTAGATTTGTTGCGGTAGGTGATAAGGGCTCATGAGATGGAGCGATTGGAGCTTGAGTGTCAAGGGAATCATGGGATGGAGTGGATAGGGGATTGTGATCTTGAGGTGGACTAGATGGGATGGTAGGATCTTGATTTGGAGAAGGGGATATGTTGGTATGCTTTGGATTAGGCTCTTGGCATGACTCATCATGTGTGAGAGGCATGATAATGGAGTGTTGGAGAGACTCTTCAAGTGGGGAAGGTGGAAGGATGGAGGATTCATGAAGTTCATGGGAATGGATTTTGGTGGGAGGAGTGGATTGGATTTGCATGTCTTCGATTGATTGGGTGGACCTAGGCATATGATATGGTGATGGGGTTTGGTTATCTTCGTTGGGTTTGACGGATCTCAGAGGAGGATATGGGGGTTGAATGGATTAAGTGGGTTTGATGGTTTCAATGGTTTGAGTGGTGCTAGGGGTGGGAACAGTAATGATAGGTTGGGGATGGAGAAGGATCTCATCACTAGTGACCATATATGGGGGAGTGGGGCAGCATGGTTCCATGACTTCAAGATGTGGAGTTGGGGATGTATTCTTTGTCATGAGTCCTTGGACAACTTCTGGAGTGAGAATCGTGCATATTCTAGGCTTAGCTAGGGTGATGGGAATAGACGAAGGATTATGTGTCAATGGAGGACTAGGATTATGGATTGGTGGACTAGGATTAGATAGAGGAATGGGATTGGATGGAAGACTAAGAGTAGGTGGAGGATTAGGATTAGTGGGGGGGTCAAGATTAGATGGAGGGTTAAGGTAGGGATATTGGGATGGTGAACTAGAATAGGAAGACGTGGATGGTGGATTGATGTTAGAGGAAGTAGATGGAGAATTAAGATAGGAATATTGGGATGATGGATTAGGACAAGAGGATGTGGGTGGTGGATTGCAATAAAGGTATTGGGATGGTGGATTAGGACAGGAAGATTGAGATGGCAGATTGAGATAGAAGGACGTGGATGATGGATTAGGATAGGAAGATGTGGATGCTGGATTAGGATAGGTTGATGGGGGTGTAGGATTAAGATAAAAAGGTGTGGATGTTGGATTAGGATGGGAAGACTAGTAAGGAGGATTAGGACAAGGGGACATGGATGGGGGGTTGTAATAGGAGTATTGAGACGGTAGATTATGATGGGAAGATTGGGATGGTAGATTGGGATAAGAGGATGTGGGTGTTGGATAAGAGAAAGATATAGATGAAGGATATGATGAATATGCAGATGGGGAAGATAATGGATATCCTTTGTTAGAGGTAGCATAAGGAGCGGTATTAGGCATGGATGAAGACGTAACAGGATAGCTCGGGGGAGTGATTGGATTTTGGAAAGCGGTTGGGGAAATATTACTAGAAATGATAACATCAAGGGGATCTATGTCATATACCTCTTGATCAACAAGAATTTTGTTACCGTCGTCAATGTAAGTAGGATTCCCCTTGACTACTATTTTTGGTTGCATTGATGGAGGATAAGAATTCATGATGTTGGATGGGATGGATACGGATTGAAAAGATGAGAATGATCAATTAGAAGGAAAGAAGAGATGATGAAAAGATAAATAGGATAGATTTGAGGAAGATGAAAGAAAGAGATCTTAAGATTTGTTTCAATATCAAAAGATCTAGGATGGAAATGGACTAAAGCTCAAATTGGGATTTAGGTCAAGCTCAGATTGGGAATGGTAATAAAACTCATATTAGGATGATTGGATAGGGATGTAATTGGATTAGACTAGATAAGATTGACTAATGAGATGATTGATAAGATTAGATGACAAATTATATAGGATGGTGAAAGAGATTCTAAACCAAGTTCAGAGATCACCCTAGGTGACTTAAGGTATTGATTGATCAGATTAAAGGACAAATAGATGATTACGACACCGAATCCACCTCAAGATGGAAGTGAATTGATTGGGACGAAGATGATAACTGACTCAAGACAAGTGACAATCTTGAGCAAATGTGGATGATTGTCGATAAGATTTTGACACCTAAGCCAATTCAGATAATAACTTCAAATCAAACAAAGTTTAGGGGATTCATATCGAGAAAATGATGATGGATATGTAATCTAGAGTCATTCTAAGATGTGTCTATTTGACTTAGATGATGAACAGATGACTTGTAGATGACTGGTGGGCAAGGTTGCTCAACTAGAGGGAAAGGTCGCCTATGTGGAGGGCAAGGTTTCCTTTCTAAAGTTTAAGGTCGCCTATCTGGAGGGCAAGGTTTCCTAACTAGAGGGAAAGGTTTCCTATGTGGAGGGCAAGGTCGCCTATCTGGAGGGCAAGGTTTCCTAACTAGAGGGAAAGGTTTCCTATGTGGAGGGCAAGGTCGCCTATCTGGAGTTCAAGGCCGCCTATCTGGAGGGCAAGGTCACCTATCTGGAGGACAAGGTCGCCTAATTAGAGGGAAAGGTCACCTATCTGGAGGGAAAGGTCACCTATTCAGTGAAGGATGGATGATTTTGACATGAATAGACTATGAAATGACTTAAACAAAAGGCAAGGTCGCCCCTTTGGACAATAGGGTCGCCTCAGAACGGTCAAATGGACTATCAGAACGAGCAAATGGACGCTTGGAACATGCAAATGAATGCTCAAAATAGGGAAACGAATGCTCAAAATGAGTGAATGGACCGGTGGATTGATTGAACAGAAGGCAAGACAGATGAATGAACTAACGAGAAGGATGAACAAACTGACGAGACAGATGAACGCATTGACGAGATAGATGAATGAACTGATGAGAGGGTAAGGTCGCCCAACTGAAGGGCAAGGTTGCCCAACTGAAGGGCAAGGTTGCCCCCATTGAGGGAAAGGTCACCCTTATTAAGGGAAAGGTCGCCCAACTGAAGGGAAAGGTTGCCCTTGTTGAGGGCAAGGTCGCCCCTGTCAGCAGACCTAGACTTAACTTGGATGAAAATAGTTATGGTAAAGGACCAAAAACACAACAAACAACAAGTAAAAGGTAAGGTTGACTTGACTAAACATAAATTCACTGGTTTTGCATAGAAAAGATAGTTCAAGTAGCATAATCCTAAGATTAGTAAGATGGGTATGACCAACATGGTCCTCTAACTAGGCTAAACAAGGCAAACTAGGAAGTCCTCGATATACACATGGTACGTGAGGAACAACCATGAACACTAGCCCATCACAAGCGTGGGTCAGAAACCCCAATGAGGTACTGGAAACTTGACCCAACTCTTCACGTTTTATCTAGGTATCACCCTAGCTTAGACACTTTGCCAGACACGACGTGACTAAATTGGGGTACAACTTTGGCTCTCTCCCATTTATATACCTCGTTGGTATACGTGGTTGGGATTTTCCCTTGGGGTGATGAAATCCCCAAGTAGGTCCTGCTAAAAAGAGAACACTAAACGGTTTCGGCTAGTCCCCAGGCTCACACGAAGTGCAAGGGGAAAACTTGAACGATCTAGTGCCTCTTAGGTAACACAAAGGACTAAGTGAGCTACAATTTCTCTTCACCCAAGATCACCAAATGGCGCAAGGGGATTGGATACATCAATAGCCCACTTTCAAGCAAAGCACACAAATATATTGACTCCCCTTAATTATATCTATATGCCTAACTAATATGCAAAAAAGAACAAACAAACACTAACTAAGAAACTTGGCCCATTCGTCCTGCAAAAAATACATTATTAGTTTAACCTCTGGTCTTGGAAAAACGTGAAACAACTACACAAACATTACTTAAGATAAGCACATTCACCAACAAGACAGGTTAGGGGGTCAATACTAAGAAAAATAGCAAGAAATGAACCTTGGAAATGAACTTCAAGTAACTATTTTTACCTCAGTCACCTCTGCCTAGGGAAGAATCACCCCTGTTGAGGGCAAGGTCGCTTGTCTTGAGGGCAAGGTAGCCTGTTTAGGAAATAGTGAGTAGATTTTTTCTGTTTCATAGATGGGCGATTCTGTAAGGCAGAATCACCTCTGTTGAGGGAAAGGTCACCCAACTGGGGGTAGGGTCACCCAACTAAGGGTAGGGTCACTCCTGTTAAGGGCAAGGTCGCCCCTGTCAGTTGCAAAGTTGCCTTTGTGTAATCTAAACTTGCAAAATTTCAAACAACAGAAAATGTGAAAATACCAGACCCATTTGTGGGTCCCACCAGGCATGCTAGAAATGTAATGCAGTGTTATTTACCAAACCTAAAAAATGCAAAAACAAATAAATGCAAAGGAGAAATAACACAACACCACCTCAAGATTAGCCTAAGTTGAACTTAAACAAATGAAAAAGAAAATAACGATTATACCTCTATTCAAGTTGATCTTTTTGGTTGGCCCTTTGATGAAGATTTGATGTGTGCTCTTTGATGGAACAAGTGGATGCAAAATGATGAGGATGCAATGAGGATTCAAATGATTCAAATGGGTATGTGATAAGATGAACAAAATGAGTGCAAGATGAGCTTGAGGATTCAACAATGGAGGATGAAAATACTTGAACGAGAATATGAGATTGCTTGAGTTGTGTGTTGAAAGTTGGAGAGCTTGAATTGTGAATATGAATGAATGAATTGAATGAGAGAAAATCTTCCATTTTAAGGGAAGAGTCTCTAGAGGAATCAATGGCTAGGATTTAGCCAACATGGGCAAGATGGAGGGCTATGGTGAGTTGATGACTCACAAGCCCTCACATCTCGCCATGTGGAAGGGGAGGTGGCAAAAGGATAGATGATGTGGGGAGAGGACATGTAAGGTGGAGGTACTTGCAAGTACCTTGGGATTAGGGGAATATTTCCTCAAAAAAGAAGTTCTTGTCTCTATATAAGGATAATGGTGATAAGCGAGGAATTTTAGAAAGTCATCTTTTATTATCACGGGGATGAGAGAAGTTGTTGGGGGAATAAATGTGAATTTTAAATTCACATGATTGGGGAGTACCTTGGGGATAAAACAAGGTCCTCATAAAGGAGGTCCTTGTCCCATGTGACTCATGTTACCTATGGAGGAATTTAGAATTTTCCAACAACTTACATAGAGAAGAGAAATGCATTGAATGAATAAATTTTTAATTCACATGGGAAGAGGTCAATACTTAAAAGGGAAAACACTTATGAAAAATTGACTTGAAGGACATACTAAAGATGACATGTGATTAGATTAATGTTGTGCAAACAGGTGATTAAAAATATTAATAAAGGATTAGAGACAAGTGGCCAAATATGAAGGATGTGACATTAATCCCGATTAAGGGTGTGCACATCCTAATCATGGATTAATTAAATTAATCTAGATTAGAAGAAGATTATGGAGAATGTGACAAGGAGAGAGAAAAAAAAGAATTTAAAAGTGATTTAAATTCAAAAATGCTAAATGACTAAATTAAATAAATTGATATATTTATTTAATTTAAAGAAGAAGGATGAAAGGTAAAGTAAATTAAATACTTTAGAAATCTTAGGCAGATGAGAAATATTAATTAAATAAATCATTTAATTAATATCGATGGAATATAAAATAAATGAATAAAGGGGACGAATTTGACCATATGAGAGTGGACAAATTTGGATGTCTACAATAACAATTCATTTGGTGCACTAAAATGAATCTAGATCTACACAAGCATTCTAGGAGCATATGCATGTTTGAAGATTGTTGTCTCTAATCATTTTCTTAAGTTTTACAAGGGTTGGCCTACATGATAAGTGTCCCCTTACAACACTGACGACAATCCTCAATGATTTTTTTAAATATTGTCAATCCAATAAATTAGAGAAGGTAAAAGAATTAGAGGTGTCATACAAAACATAAAGCAAAGTTACATAAAATATAAAATCAAGCTTACAAGTATAAGACATTATATTTTGATTCCGAAACATAATATATAAAGAAACATTTCATTCAAATCTTAAGAAATATTAAATTTTTACAACATACCACACTTTATACACGTTTTAATCACAAAATTAAATACATTTATTTTCTATTTACTTTCAATATTTAATTGTTACAATATTTAAAAAACTAACAAGCCACAACTATAACTTATCAAATCTAAAGTAATCTGTAATTTTTTAAAATCTTATTAAATATAATCTAGATCATCCTTAAAGGAAAGGATTAGATGTGCTTACTCTTACATCAACTTTTAAGAGTCCAAACTCTACCAAACACTCTTACTCATAATAAAATTTTGCAGAAAGTTTATGTACGGTACATAAACCTTTTATTTTAAGGTTTCTTTTTATAGAAGAGTACAAACTCTAGTCTTTAGAAGCAAACCCAAATTTTTAACTTGTGGAAGAGGAAACCCGAGCATCGAGGCACTTTTATGGGATAACCACTTACTTCAACTAACCAAGTCTTGGCCAATGGGATCTTGAGATATTATTAAAAAATTAAAATATTAAGGTGCCACATGGAGGTGCCATGTGGCAATCACCACCTCCCTAACATGCTCTCTACTCAAGAATGGTATAACGTGTAGAGTCCAAAGGCCTCAGCCAACCAATTATCTTGAGCATTAAACAAAGGTGGCATCTTCCCCCTTCAACTCCAAGAAGAAAACAATAAATATGTGAAATTCACCTTGACGGCCAAGTCCACACTCCCCGCACGCCTATACAAGCTCCATATATTTGATGTGATTTGCTACCCAAGTTTTCATTCTTTATTTCGCCTTCATCATTGCTTATCATTGCTTCTCAGAACCAACAATAATCTGGCAAAATCATTCATACCCATTTCTTATCCTTAATCTTCAGGCTTTCGGTTGTTAAGTTTTCACTCATCATGACTTCTCCTAGCAAGCGCAGAGATATGGATGTCATGAAGCTGTAAGTCTTGGTCTCGATGTGGGTTCTTTTTAACTGGTTGTTTGATTAGGGGGCGCGATATTGGTTTATTTTGGTTCGAATTTTTTCGTGGGTGTGTTGTAGATTGGCTGCCCTTGGGGTTAATTTTAGAAAAGATGATATCTTTGCTTCAAAAGTGGGTTATCAATCATAGATTTTCAGTCTAAAACTGTACTTTCCTGTTTCTCTGTTTACCAGCATGATGACGGACTATAAAGTGGAGATGATAAACGATGGAATCAATGAGTTCCATGTCCTATTCAATGGACCTCCAGATAGTATGTAAAAAGTCCCTTCGTTAATTTCTCATTTCATTTGATTCTGCATAGTTCTCTCTCTCACACACAGATCTTTATTTGGATAGAGGCAGATGAACATATATGCGTTTGTTTTTTTTCTCTTTTTTTTGGTAGATTGCTGAGTTATGGGTGTTCCTGAACGTCCCTTGTTGGGTATATTTTGTGAGTGAGAAATTAGACCTGTATAGGATGAATTAAATTTGTTACCAGCCCCTTTTGCAGCTTTATTTTGGTTTATATCATTTGGTTAGGACCTAATCATTGCAGTGTATTTATTTTTTTGAATTTTTTTTCTTCAACTGTTCTTGGTTACCAGGGATTTTCTGATTTGTTGTTATTTTTAATTTAAAACATATTGTTTTCCAACGATCCTTTATACATCGAATTAGCATGCTTTTAGTCTCTGCATTATCAAGAAACTTGCTATTGGGTGTCTCCATTTCTTGTGATTTAGGGATCATTCTACCTGGTGTATTTTGAAAAAGTTAGGAATACTTTATTTAACAATATTTTTCACACATCATGACTCGCGACAACAGTTTTTGATCCTGCCTTATGAAGGGGTCTTGTCTTGTTGTTTTTTTGATTACCTGGTCCGGTGTTGTTTTTCAATTGAAAATCACATTTCCTTACACAATTTTTAATGTATCACCACAGCAAACTCTAATTATTGTATCATAAAGGGGCTTGTTGTTGGATGTGTCCATGCCTTTTGATTTGAGGATTGTTCTATTTGATATTGCTTTTTAATTGAAAACATCTTATTTTAACATGATCACAGCAAGCTTTTAATCTCTACATTATCGCAGGGCTCAATGTTCCAGGCCTTAATGTTTATGATTTGTGGATTGCTTGGCCTGATGAATGTCTTAAAATAGGAAAACACCTAATTTTTACAGCATCCATGCAAACATCCGCATTAACAAGGCGCTTGCTGCTGGGTGTCTCTCTGTACTATGATGTCTGGATTGCCTTGCCTGGTCGCTGTTTTCTAATTGAATAATACCTTTTCTTACACAAACTTTTAACCATAAACATCTTTTAGACCGAGTCTGAACCTGGACCATCACGATGGTAGGGGCTCCAGCTTGCTATGTGGTTGTTACCATTATCACACATTCATTATTCTGAGCGATTTATCCATGTGGCATACACCGTATCGGGATTTCATTTGACATCAGTACTCTCTCTCTAACATCATTTATAATTACTCTTTCAAATCTCTTTCCTATAGTTAAGAGGAGTATTTTCATCCTTTATTTTGTTCTTCTGCTTGGCTTTCTGGTAGAAGTCCATAATTTTTCATCTTATAAAGAGTGCTTTCTGTTGAGAGAATCCATAATCTAGTCCGTAGTTTTGGTAAAAGCATTGCTCCATAGAATGTTAGAAAACTCATGGAACTGAATTGACAAGGCGATGCATTTTGGCTATATCAGCAAGGGAGATTTTTAAAGAAATCTGACATCCAAAATGAAAGAAACATGAGAGGAATGTGATGTAGTCGGTTGGGGGCATTTTATGAAAATGGGACCCCTTGAATGCAAGGAATGAGAGCAGAATGCCACTATCATAGAAAACCTTATACTTCTTTGGTGCATCTCGTTAGTTAATTTAAATTAATATAACCTGATCCCTAAAATTGAAGATGATATAGTATCTTATCTATTTGAATTGATAAAGAAGATTGTAGTCTTCTTAATCAATTCACAAACATTTCCAATATAATAATAACATTTGATAGAATATTTCAGGACATGAACACACAAAAAGGACACTGTGTGACAACTTTAGTCAAGCATATAGATGCCGTGCATGTCTGAATCTGTAGAGAGCTTTCACAGAGGACTGCCTTTACAAAGTGTGGCTGGTACAATACAGGATTGGGTATTTGTATTGTAAGAAACTTTGCTGAAACAGTTCATCTTATTTGATCCCAAATATCCATCTTATTTGTTTGAATTTTGTTCCATGAGCTAGAAGACTCAGGGAGCAGCTGCTCCTGCTGGCTAAGAGTTATCTTTAGCCCTAGAAAATAAAATTATATGTTTGATTGATAAGCAATAGCATGGGCCATATGCTTAATTTTAAATTGTGATTGGATATAACTGGTAATTTTCCAACTCAAGTTGGCTACTGCTGTCCTTGAATTGTGTAATTTCTATCTTCCTAAGGCCTGGGGTCCATGCGGATATATGGGAGTAGCATGAATTTTGACCTGTAATTAGGCCGATCATACCAGTTTCTAACTTATTAATAAAAGTCTTAATTTATGACTGATAATATTTAGTTTACCATTGTGACGAAGTACTTTTCTTCATAGAGCATGATGTAGAAGTCAGAATTGAAATGCTAGCCAAAATGCTGGAAATTAATTAATTGCTAAGTAGCCGGTTTGGGTTCGGGCTCGGGTTCGGGTTCGCAGGTTTGGTTCGCCGGTTCGGCAAAATTTTTTGGGGGGTGGGTTCGGTTCGTCTTGGGTTCGTTAGTACAAATTACAAAATATGTAAAATATATATATATATATATATATATATATATATATATATATATATATATATATATATATATATATATATATATATATATATATATATGCAGCCTAGAAGCATGCATGAATTAGGATTAGAATATCACATAACTGATAACATCATATAAACAACAAAACCACCATAAACTTGAATGTCATTTAAAACATGCATGATAAATATTCATTGTTCAAACTTCAAGTTCAATATTACAACACTTTCAAAGTTTTAATCATCATATGGATTCTCTAGATCATCCATATCAATGTCAACATTGACATTAGGAAGACTAGATGAATCACAAGTAGTGCCAATGGCACCATCACTAGCACTACTAATGTGCCCATGCCCCTGTTGGATATCCTCATCCTCATATGCAATATGTTGGGAACTGCAAGCATCCAAGTCAGTATCCTCTGGCACTATATCCCACAACTTCGTCTCCCCGTCCTTGTAGTTAGGTTGTTTGTGTGAAAGGAGACACAAGTTGGAATGCACATATACTAAGTTCTCCGCTTTTTTTGACAGCAATTTATTGCGCTTTACTGAGTGGATGAAAGAATATGTGCTCCAATTCCTCTCAGATGCGGATGAACTAGCAACCTATGAAGACAAAGTAAACAATTAAAAATTTATAAATGGAATTATGAAACTTTTAAAACTAAAATATGAAAATTTATTAAACTTACTTGTGATAAAATTTTGATTGCAAGGGGCTGCAAATTTTGGAAGTATTGTCCATGGAAGTACCACCAAGAATGAACATCCTTTAAGAACCTATCACGGGAGGCATCAACATCTAGATGATTTGAGTGCACAAAATTAGTGAACTCATCCGTGACTACACTCCGCAAATCTCGATCAGGGAAGAGTCTCACAAATGCTGCCTTGTACCCTTCAACCACTTCTAAATCTCTATATGGAGGAAGCCTTCCTGGTTGTGAAAGAACCTGAGAGCTGTAGTATTTTGGAGTCAATGCAAAGGCAAGAAGGTGTAATGGAGTTGTCATTTTGTTCCATCTTTCTTCAACAATTGTATGCACTTGTTTGAAGAAAGTCTCTTCAGGGTCTTGCTCTCTTGCATTTATGGTGCACTTGATCTTCTCAAGCATTGAGTCTATACCATCATATATTTGTCCAATGCATGGCTTGTCCATGTCAGTATAGCGAATCATACTCAAAATGGGCTCGGTGAAGCTAAGGAGATACTCCACACGATCCCACCATGAGTCATCTAATATCATGCTCTTAATTCTTGTTGCTCTTTCAGTGCTGCTTTGCCTCCATATAGACCAATTGGTGCTAATTACCATGCTAGAAAGTGCTTGCCTAACTTTCACAAGTCGTCTCAAGACGATTGTATTAGAGGCAAAGCGGGTTTCTGCAACCTATTGCATAGATTGAACAATCAAATTATGAAAATCAGAAAATGACAAATGTAAATATTACTTCTCTTACCTTCAATAGCTCCAATTTTGAAAATGTTCTAAAGATCCCTTGAGACAAGTGGTGGTTGGTGACGAACATCTGAATGTCCTCAGCCTCAGTATACAATTGTTTGATCCATTCAATTTTATTCCCAATCTTTTGCAGCATAAGATTGAGTGAATGGACCGCACAAGGTGTCCAAAAGATATGTGAATATCTTTCCTCAACCAACAACCCTGCAGCTCTACAATTCTTCGCGTTGTCCGTTACAACTTGAACAACGTTGCGGGCTCCCACTTGCTCAATGGCTGCAATAAGAATATTAGCAATAAATTGCCCATCTTTTACTTGCCCCTCACAATCCACGGCTTTCAAAAACATTGCCCCTTTAGGGGACACCGCTATGACATTGATCAAAGGCCGATTTTTTGAGTCCTTCCAACCATCTGAAACAATGGACACACCTGTCTCAACCCATGAATCTCTTATAGGCTTCAATGCATCTTCAACCAACTCAACCTCCTTTTCCAATAAAGTGCTACGCACCTTCTCATAACCCGGGCCCTTGTACCCTTTTGGAGCTTCATTAACCGCTTCTCAACATCTCTTTCCAATATGGAGAACGAACAACATTAAAAGATAGTCCATTGGCATATATGCATCTTGCTACACATTGGTCGGCAAGGGCTCTACTCTCATTTTGAAATGCAACTTCCAAAGGTCCCTTTGCTCTCTTGTTTGCAAAAGGTTGTGCACTTTGAGCTTGAAGATTTGGAATGGCCATAAATGGGTGGTCTTCTACCACAATATTGGGATTGGGATTAGATGGGGGCTGCATTCCCTTTGATTTTTTATTTGACAAAGGGTGATTTCCTTTTTGGGCTTCTCGTTGATCTGCTAGTTCTTGCTCCATAATGTATTTTGCAATTGTCTCAGGTTGAATAGGGGCATCTTTCTTTCCAGGGCAAGGTGAGATGCCTTTTCCAGTTATGCCACACAAATGTGCTTTCACCCTATGGTATGAACTAGAATATTGAACATCACACCCATTGCATTTCCAAACATAACCACCACCACCTGGAAGCTGTCTTATCATTTCAACATACTGCCATAGAGGAGAATTTGCACTTGTTTTGAACTTTGGGTTTGGTTTAGCTATGGAGCCGGAGGTAGAACCCATTGACATTGTGATTCCTATGGCAATTTGTTTTGCAAACAACACATTCAAAATTTGAATGAAAACAAAATATAATAATTTTTTAAAAATTAAAACCTAGCTCTTTTGAATCTTGCACAATGTATACATTCATAGAAGAACAGAAAAAAAAAGATGCAAAACAAAGTTTCTGTTTGTAAAACAAAAAAAAAAGAATGAAAAAATGAGAAAAAAATGAGAAAAACATACCTTTTTGCAAAAATAATCTTCAACAATCTTTGTAGCAGCCAATGAACACTTGCAAATCTGTAGGAATGGCAATGCAATCGTTGTAGAAGCTTCAACAATCAATATTCAACTCCTTTTGCCAATCCAACAAGTTAAAATAAGAAGTCAGCCTCTTTGAATGAAAATGCTTGTTTGCAAAACAAATGAATGAAAATGAGGCAGTTTAGGTGTTTAACATGTTTTAGAGGTCACTTTTAGGGTTCCCATGGGTGTGGGTCAAAGTCAAAGTGAAGGAAACAATAAAAAAAACAAAAAAAAATGCCTTTTTGACGCCCAGACGCCCGGGTTCTGCTCGGGTTCGCCCGGGTTCTTCACCGGCGAACCAAGGCCCAAATGCAAGGACCCTGGCCGAACCAGCAGAAGGACCGGACCAGGACCCGGACCCAGTGCGAACCCGGACCAAGACCCGGGCCAGAACCCTGCGAACCGGTAACATAGATTAATTGTAATGGAAAGATGAACTATCAAGCATGGAAATGGCATGAACATGCCACATAATCAAGTATGACACAAGGTATGCTCTGGAAAACCCACTGGGAGTGAAAACTCTGGTGATTTTGGGCTGTGCCTCCTTTGGTCACCAAAAATCAGCAAAATTACAAGCCAAGATCTTCTTTGGAGCCTCGGAGATCACTGTGGATAGCAATCAACACCTCTAAAATTAATCTTCAGCTTTCTCTGCTCTACAATGCTATTCAAACATCACACAACACTTCCTACACTAAGCTTCAGTAGCTACTGCAATTCGAGATGCCAATATATCAGCAAAAACTGCTTTTTTATGTATACGTTTGGTTACCATAAGACTTTAAAGTGATCTTCCATCTCAATGATTGGACAATAGAATGTCTCGGCTTCCAGTAGTTGTCATTTTGGGTAGAATCAGCAGCTAACAATTTTGTCAGTTTGGCCAAATCTAGTTTTGGCAGATTTATTAGCTGCCAAATCTTCATGTCACTGTTTTTACAAGCTGAAAATGGCAATGGGATCTATGTCATTCCCAGGACCTCCATTATGTCTCTCTTCCTGCTTTGTCTCTGTATGCTACTTCATTCTTGGTCTTCGTCTTTCAAAGGTTAGCATGTATGTCTTAAGTCTCCAAACATGTCAACTGAATAGTAACTGATCCACTTCGGGTCACTTTTGAATGAATTGACATGTATCCAGAATATGTTGGATTTATAATTGATATAGGTCTTGAAGCAGCTCCTTTTTGCTATCAAAGATTTACTACTCTGGTTATTGGATGGCAGTATCAACTAAGAAGATAAGTGGAAAAAGTTTAAAATATTTAAATGATGAGGGCATTGAGTGCTCCAAATATAAATTCAACTGAAATGCTTCTATCTGTTAGGAAATATTTTTGGGACTGCCATTGCCGATATGAACTTTAGGCCCTGCAGAAAACGCTAGTAGGAATCCTCCTTTGAACCTTATCTCATTTTGCCTAATGAATTCATGTAATATACATTTTTAAAAGAAATCAAATTGGCATATAATTTGGTGAAGGAAACATTATCTTTGCTCATAAAAATGGAGTTGAAGATAGATTTATCATTGCCTGTGTATTTGATCTCTTTGTACTCAGTAAAAGTACTAGGGAGAATGATAGCAGAAGTATTTTCTTTTCCGGTATGTGTTTTAAGGGGTCAATTCTTTTATGTTAAAGGTTATTCATTTCAAATAATATCTAGTGGAGAAGTGCACTCCAAACTTCATATTGAATTATATGGTATTCTTGAATATCTATAAAAAGGTTTATTCTCTTATGTTGATGATTACTTGGGTTGCATGTAGTATCCTTGTGATTTCTCTCTTTTGGAGCCGCGCTTTCTTTATCTTGGGTAGCAGTGTTGCATTTACTATCATCACATTTTATATTGCTGCCATCAATTATTCTGCACATTACATTTGTTAGTATTTGACATTCTGTCATAATTACAACAAGTTTTAAATTTTGTACGACAATTTTTTTTTTCTTAGCCTGTGGTTCCAGCGGTGGCAGGATTTAACTTTGGTGCCCATCAAACATTGTTTTTGTGCTGGTCGCTGTTCAAAAATGCCCTTCATACCTTGTGTTGGGTTTTGGGGATGGCAAAATTTTTCCTAATTTTTAGGGAGTGTGGGGGGACAGTAAAAATTATCGTTTTTTAGTTAGAAGATTATAGGGGTTCTATAGGTTCCCTATTCCTGCTTTAAACCATAATAAACAGTATTACAAAATCAAACTGTTACCACAACCTACACAGACATTATGGGAAAATGCAAGAAAACAGCATGCCGTAATAGGCTACACAAGTCTAAAAGCAAAACTATACATCAGCCAATAGCAAAATTCTCATACATAGAACTAAAGGCAAAGAGCATGGACACCATCAAGCAAACCGACAACCTACTAAAAAACTAACAAGAAGCTAAACCAAACAACCCTATACCAGTGAAAAACCATTATCCCCACCATCACTGCTACCAACATCCACAGGTGATGAAGAAACTATAATTCTGCCATTCCCCAGTGCTCCACACCAGCATCTTGAGGGAAAGGTTTCCATTGGTTATAAGTCCCTATTAGAAACCTTAGAGTTGGAGACATTCACCAGTTTAACTATCAAAATTTGTGTAATGTCCCTTTTTGGGAAATTCCTGATTTTATGCCTGCAAACAATATTAATCACTAAAGTTAAAACTGTAATAAGTAACATGAACTTATTATAATATCCAAATTCCATACATCAAAGCATCATAATATTTAGATCAATAAATCATAACATCACTAATATATGGATCAATGCATTACAACATATTCCTTGCAGCCAATCACATCATGAATTTGTTGGAAATGTTTGCAAACTGGCAATTCTGAAGGCTGGCTGTCCTTGATTTGCCAAGAGCATAGAAGGTTGGTCACCCTCCCAGCCCTCAGTCCACCTTGGAGGCTGGCCATCCTCCTTGATCAAGTCCAAAATCATGGAAGGCTGGTCGTCCATTCCACCTCTTGGCCCACGAACATGGAAGGCTGGCCATCCATTCCATCTCTGGGTGGTGCACCTGATAAGAGCATGAAGGCTGGTCGTCCTTTCACCTCTTGTGAGCTTGGAAGGCTGGCTGTCCTTCCTATTTGCAAGACACTTTACAAATTCAAGACATGATTTCTCAAGGAATTTGCTCAAATACTTCTAATAGAATACATCTTTGATGAAATGATAATTTTATTCTTATATTGCTGCCACCAATTATATTTCTGAATATTATTAATTGCTGTTCTCAATTTCTATTCCAAATTTATGTCTTAGTTTTCTTTTTGTATTTTTTCTTGATGGATAGATGAGTGATGACTGCTCATTGAATGTCAATGAACCGATTTACCCTTTATATCCATTTCTTGAAGGAGTCACCACCCTTCACAATAAATGAGTCACCACCCTTTATTGCTTCCTTTTGAGAATAATATTTTTTTTCCAAATTCATTTATTGATTCATTCCTCAAATTGATGATTTCTCCACAAGAAAATGATCCCCATTTGATATCTTATTATTGAGGCAGACACAGCCTTTCACATTTGAAAGTCACAACCTTTCACATTAGTAGTCACATCCTTTCTCACATTGTCACTACTCTTGAGAACATAATTTAATTTACTTGCAAAATCACATAAGGTTCTATTTTCAATTGAATTATTGAATGATGTTATGGATGCCCTTCTCAAATGAAATGCTCTCCCTCTTATATCTTCAAGTTTGAGGGAGTCACCTCTTCATTATTTCTGTCTTTTTGGAAAAGTCGCAACTATTCCTCTTAATTGCTGGCCTAAAACCCTTTTAATTTAATTGTAATTAAATATCTTTAATTCAAGGAAATTGCTGCCCTTGTTTATTCTTATACGCCTAGACTTTAAGTGCTGCAATTTGACTAAATATTGCAATCCGTTTCTTTCTTTGACGGGGGCATGACAATTTGAGGCCGTATCACATTCTAAAGCTCTACAACTTTATACCTTTACAAACCTCTGCCCCTCTCTGCACCCTTATGGTTTTTCCATCCACTAATGTTGGTAGCGTATAACCATTGGCATTCTCTAAAGTCCCTTTGTGATGGGTCATTACCAGATGCCTCACCATAACTGATAACATTAATGTCCTCACAATAAGCATCCATCTCTCGAACATGCTCTGATACTACCAAGACTCTCAAATTCATTAGCCAAATATCAATGTCCTCTGAGCCCACAAACAACTTTTTACTGTGCTCCCATCTAACAGCCTCAGGTGCATAATCCTTCATCAACTCATCCACCTGCTCACAAATTGAAAGGAACATTTCCACGAGACTCTCCCTGACCTCCATATCATGCATATCTCCCTTCAGCTTGAGCAGAAATTCGTTTCTAATAGATTCCCTAGTTCTTTTTTCTCCTGTATAGTGATAGCCATATTCCTTAAGCACTGCTCTGACAACCTTTAGCATCCCCTTCAACCTGCAGTTGAAAATTCTCATCAACCTATGCTTTTAGACACTCCTTTGATGCTTCTGATTCCTTCCTCGACGGAGACTTGCCATTGTTCTATGCCATAGCTTCAAGAAAAGAGCACAACTACTAACATAGAAAACAACTAGCCAAACCCAAGTGTCATAATATCCATTTACTGCCCCCATCTACAAGCTTAAGGCCACTGTTTATATCATTTTCAAAACAATGATGACAAGATAGGGCATCATTAATATGACACACTTTGTTGCATAGTGGAATATCAGTACCACTAGTGCCTAAATTAATGAAAACGGAAAACCTACAGAGTGCAATCCATCATAAGAATATAATACAATTTCACCCAATCACAAACATCATCGCTTTCAAAGGAGGCGTAGAGCTGGAGAGAGACCATAATTTGCTAGGAAATTGGCTTGCCATATTTTGCTTTCTATATATATTATATATGAACAAAGGAAATTTGAGTGAATTTGGAAAGTAGGAATAGAAATTCATCAAGATACACTCTCATCTTCTAGCTTGGACAGCATTTTTTATGGACAGCTTGAATCGCAATTTTAGAGCAGGTTTCCACTTGAATTTGACTATATCCACTTGCTAATGCTGCCCTTAACCTTGACAAAAGAACCTTCCATTCCACTTCATTGTTTGTCTTGACACCAAGATGCTTTGCCTCCGCCATTTTTAATTCTCCACATTTATGCCTAAGGATATACCCTGCTTCTACCAACCATGGGTTCCCTTTTGCTGCACTATCAAAATTTAATTTAACTTCAAAGGAAGGGGGTACCATTTATCTTTTTTAGATATAGAAACACTTGGATTTTCCAATCTAGAAACTTGATTGCTGCCATACTCTTTCCTTTTATCTAATAACCATTGAATGGAGAGGGACAACAAAAATTATTCTATATGTATGTGTGTGTTTATATATATTAATACAAAATATAAATCTGAAGCCAAAAGTTTTATGAAAGGTTTACATTACTGAGGAAACATAAATCTGGCAATATGGTCCAAATTAAGGACTATCTAACCAGGCAGCTATAATAAACACATCCACATTTACATAGTGGAATAACAGTAAACACAACAATGACTTGATTTATTTCTCTACAAATGTGATCACAAAGAAGCTTCAGCAAACTTGCAACATGCTACATCTCAGCCACTTGATTATAAAGCAGATCAATTAAGATCTTTGAAATTCAGAAACTCAAAGCTATGCTTGATCTTCGGTTCTTGTTTTGGCCTTGTCTAGATTTTTCCTCTAATTTCCTTTTTCAAATGTTACTTCTCAGCCTGATCTTTCTTTATGTGCGGTTGTCTTCAAATGATGTCAGCCTCTCCTTTTTATAGGTGGATGTAGAATGCTATGCGCCTCATGAAAACATAGTACACCAATGTAGGGGAACGGAATAAAGGATCAAGATCAACAGTCCCAATATTAAATGATTGGATCCTCAATCGTCCTTGTATTTGGGTGCATCACCTCTAATAGTGTGCAAGTCCAATGATAACATGTAGATTCATCTTCAATGATGCACCTCAAGGTAGGAGCCTATAAATGCAAAGCGGTTCCATACATGATCCCTGTTAGTACCCAAATGCAAATTAGGAGCCCTAAGAATTGGCACGAGATTCAAAAGTTTGTTGCAAGTCCAAAAGAAGGTTCTTTTATGTAGTGAACAGTCATTTTGGTCTTCCAAAGGAGAAACATACAAGCAGTGATTAGATCTTCATAAAGTTTGACAGGAATGTCTTTTATTCCAAACTGCAACTCCAATTATGCAGCTGAGAAGAAATGTGGCATGAAATATCGATGAATATATCTATGGTGACAGATATGAAGCTTGAAAGTGAAGAAAGTAATTGCTGTGAGATGTGTTGCCACAAGCTTGCCATGCTTTATCGCAGAACAACTAGGAAACATTGAAAATACCTACAAAACAAATAAATGTTAAAAGAATTTTGTTTTGGTAGATACAATTTTTGTTTTGGCTAGTGATCCCTTAAGAGGAAGAAGAACAATCCCTTACTCCAACCTTGAGAAGATCCACAAGACAAAATAATCCTGTTGATAAGTACAGCCCACCAAATTTTTGTTGTGTATTTTCTTTGTTAAATATTTATGATGAACCCAGATCCTACAGGGAAGCTACTTTTTCAGATGATAGTGAGTCTTGGCAGGAAGCCATGCAGGCGGACATGATGGCTTTAGGTTCTGGATATAACCGTGTAGAGATTTTGACATTAACATTTTGGATTATCAGGAAGAGGATGAACTTTATGTAGCATTTCCTACTTGCAAAATTTTGGACATTCACTGAGACCTCCCTCAAAGCTTAATTATCTTGTATCCAATGTCTGGTCCACTTTTTGGAAGTTATTATGGGATTTAAGGCAGATATATTACCAGTGAATGACTTAATGTTTAGGATCAGAAACTCTGTTTTCTTTATATTTTGATTCCTTTGTTGTCCTATACTCCCTCTTACATTTATTGTATTTTGGATTTACTAGAGTGTTTTCGCAAACCTGATGGTGGACTATTTCTTCAATTATAAATATTTCAGTATCTCAATGTATTATTGACAATGGTCATTATCTCTTGCATCTCATTAATTATGACAGCATTTATTTCACAATTGCAGGTCCTTACCATGGGGGTGTTTGGAAAGTTCGTGTAGAGTTACCGGAGGCATACCCATACAAATCTCCATCAATAGGCTTTGTGAACAGGATCTTCCATCCTAACGTTGATGAAATGTAAGCTTTTCTCCTATGCTGCAATATTTTTCAAGAGTGCTGGGAAATGAAACATAAGAACAGAAAACTTGGTTTTCACCGTGTTAGATGTGTATGATTCAGGTCTGGGACAATTTGCTTGGATGTGATAAATCAGACTTGGAGTCCCATGTTTGGTAAGAAATGTCTCACATGTTGATATGTGAAGCTGGAAACTGTTGTGGTTGCATGCTCAGTTTTATTTTCCTTGGGGAATTACTAATTGTTATTTGATTGAAATTCATTTGATTAATCACAATGGCTTTGCAGATCTTGTAAATATTTTTGAAGTCTTTCTTCCTCAGTTATTGCTCTATCCAAATCCAACTTCTCCGTTAAATGGAGAGGCTGCAGCTTTAATGATGCGTAACAAGGATCTCTACGATCAGAAAGTAAAAGGTAAAGTTGCAAAATGTGCATGGCCATGTTTGTTGTTTGGTTGCAAACTTTTTGATAGCTAGATTCAGCTTAACTTGTATCAAATTATTTTACAGTTTTCGTTTTCTGATGTGTTATTGATTTTGTCTGATTTTCATAAAATTGGAATTCTGTAGTTATGCTATACATGGGAAACAGCAAAAGTGTGTTTTTAGTGTAATTTGTAGCTGGTTTAATGAATTGTAAAAGACGGGTGTCTTCATTTTGTGAGCAAGTGAATTCATTAAAATAGCAAATACCTAGTTTATGAAATCCTTTAAAGTGATAACCTGTTCAAATGGGAGCCTCCTCTTTTCATTTTACTTATGTATACCTACAAACTAAAAAACCAATTGTATCTTTCTTTCATGCTAGTGGTCGATGTGTATTAAAAGTTAACAATTGGAATGTATGCTTCATCTGTTAAGCTGTTATCTTCTTTTCAGAATACTGTGAACAATATGCCAAGGCTGAGGATGTGGGTAATCAGCAGCAAGAAGAAAGCAGTGACAGTGAAGATAGTGAAGATTATGCATCCAGTGATGATGAAATGGCTGGTCATGCAGATCCATGATATGAATCTTGATGCTGGTAAGAAATTACAGGTCAACAATGCATATTGCATGAAAAAGAGCATCCAGATACAGATACATGCTAGCTTTCTTTCATCAGTTGTGCTAGCATGTGTCATACTGTAAATCATTTGGCCTGAAAAATTTGATTTTATCACTACTGTAAATCTCTGTATAGAAGTGCATGACTCTAAGGAGCATGTTTATAATTTATTTCATGTCCATGTTGGATTAATTGTACATACAGATTGTAAAGCATTGTATAATCTTTTGCAATACTTTTAAACCATGGTTGAGCTATTGTTCAGACATCAATGGTGCACAAGAACATATGCTTGTTAATGTATTTATAGGTGTGGTTGATGGTATTTTTAAGGCTTGTGCCATACTAGATAGTAGTTTCAACTGGAGTTATCTTTTTCCATGACTTCCATCTTCCAATCTGAATAGGGTAGCGAAATAACTCTGCTAACATATTTGAATATGTTCAATTGGAGTTGTATTCACCTCTTAATGTAGCGCACATAAAAACCTTTGCATTACTGTTCTTGAAAATGAAATAACAGCATAACTTTCATTTAAACATGTAATGGAACCTGTAAATTTAGATAACAGTGTAAATGCCACATTTATGCTAAGTAAATATCTGATTTACGGGATGTAAAATCTGAGATGGGAAGCATCACCATGGAGCAAATTTATGATTGATTAAATTTGCTCAATAGCAGAGAACATAGTATCTACAGCTTGAATGTGACCCACTATGAGTGTAGGGATTCGATGAGATTTCCCCAGCATTCCTTTAATGGTATTCAGATACTCCCTTACTGACTTTTTAGATAGGATGTATTGCTGAAATTTCTTGATTGAAACTGTGAATTTTTTAAATCAACGTTTTGGATCAAACTCCATGATCCATCATCAGGATTATGCATGCAACAAGACAGAAGAATCCTAATTCTTGGATAGCAAAGCAAATTGTTGAAAAATTGTTCAAAAGGGAAAAAGGATTTGACAAAAAAGAAAGAGGAGAAAATGATGGTTTTCTACTACTTGAAGACTTTCTGGATGAGCACTTTTGTCTTCCAAGAGGTAACCGAGCTTTTGGTGGATAAATTATGAAGCACATTTGTCCTGCAAATGTTGGCTAAATTTTATATTGGGTGCATAGTTTAGAAACCTGCAGAATTTATAAACTATGCTACCAATCCCTCCCTTTAAAGTTTAACATATCTTATTTTATGAGTACACTTGGCTGGCCAATTGGGTTTGACATTTCCTCTTTCTCCTCTGTTTGGGCAGTTCGTAGTTCAACAGCTCTTTTAGAATTTAGCGAGGGTCTTTTCTCTTTCTTGTTATATTGACTATAAAGACTGTTGTGGATAACATCTCATCGATAGAGAGGGTTTTGTTCTCAGGGTTTTAAAATAATGTTCTTAAATGTAAATTTTCTCCCTGATTTCTAATATCTGCTTTTATTCCTCTTTTCTAATGGTTGGCCATTTGGGCTTGACATCACGGGTTGCTCTTCTTTTTGTTGTAATTGAATTGTACTTTGATGTTTCCCACATAGCTCATCAACAAAGAGGCTTTTGGACTTGAAAAACTTTACTTTTGATGAAGGTAAGGAAAGAGCACCTCCTTGTTTGGTCATTGTATAATAACTTGATAAAACTCCTTTTAACCTAATCTTGGCCTACTTACCTTATTGTGTAGAACAGTTGTTCTCTTCTGTCATCTATAATGTATCTCAAATTAGGTTATTGTATACTTTGAAAGACGCCCATGTCTTGAATTTTATGAAGCAAATTTGGATGAAAGAGCTCAAGATACCAAAGCTTCCTTGTTACATGAAGGTTAGCAAAGACCTAAAAAATAATTTATTATTATTTCAGTTATATCAGAATATAGAAATCATATTTATGTTTATTGATGTTTGGTTTGGTCTTGTTTAGATTGTTTTTGTCTTTTATTTTAGACTTAATTCCACAAGACTCTAGGTTAGTTCCAATGAAAGGCTACAAATTCTATTGTCAGAAAAGCTTCCCAAATGGATGGAACATTTTTGACAATAGAATTTGTAGCCTTTCATATGCTTTGTCATGCCTTGCTTTATATTTGGCTTGAGTACTTTTCAAATTGTTTGTGTGCTTGTTTTCTCCACAAACTAATTTATCCTCTCTCCTATTCAAATTTGTTGATACTTCCCTTCTATTCAAATTTGTTGATACTTCCCTTCTTCTGGCCTACATCCAAGATAAAATGGAGATGATGGAAGATAACCATCAAAACTCTCAAAAGATATGAATTTCCCTATTTGAGTTCTTGTTGAATACAAGAAATGCTTCCATCCTCTCTTGGCATGGTTTTGGTTGCACCAAGTAATAGATAAACAATGGTTCTATTGACAACTTATTTTATCCATTGTTTTGAGGATACAATGGTGCTGTTGACAACTTATTTTATCCATTGTTTTTAGGACAGAAGGAAGTAGACTAATACATTAGATTATCCATATTTTTTTAGTTTTTTGAAAAAATTAAATTAGCATATTAAAATTTTAAATACAATTATTAAAAAAATATTGAGAAACATCAATTAATTTTGAGCTTTTTTAATTTAATTTTTTTTTACTACGTACTTATATGGACACATAAATTTTGTTTTTAGTTAAAGTATTTTATTTTATTGTCTATTTTATGTTTGTTTGGAGAGTTGTTTTGTTTTTTAGATAAATTAAAATCATTCTTAAACTAATTCTTAGGTAAATAAAATAGTTCTAAACTAATATATCTTTGCATCCTTTGTAGATGCATTTAAGATATTCATATTAGTATACACACTTATTTTTATTGTTGACAACGTTAAATCAAATATATTAGTTTCCTTTTATATTTTTGTTTTATTTTCATATTTAATTATGTTTATATTTTGTTTTTTTTATTAAAATATATGTTGGTTGTGTTTTGATTTTTATGTGCATGATTATAACATGAGACTTTGTACCTTGTTGCTATTGAATGCCTCTTGACACAAAAATCTTGTCACTAACTAAAATAATTAACTAAAGCAAATCAAATTGTAATTATATTGTCAAGTGACCTTTGATCTACTTGTGGAGTTGAATGAATCACAAACAGTCCACCAAGGGTCAAGTTTTGTTGAGTGCAAGACCCATAACACTTTAAAGGGATGAGGCTAAGATTGTGCCTTGTACAACTTTGGTAATATGGACATCCCTCAATTCTTGACTCTTAGCCTCTTGATACTAACAAGTTGCAAAAATGATTTGAGGTTGTTTATTCTCTCAATAAAAAATTTGTAAATGTGATCAATTTAAGAACTTGTAGATTATTCATTGTCAATCAATTGTCTTCTTCATAGAATGAGTATGTACATCTTACTAGACCTATCTATAATGATAAGAAGATCATCATTTCCCACTTATTGTCTTTGGTAAAACATGAATGGAGTTTATGGAGATGCTTTCCCATAGGTTTTAAGACATTAGTTGTAATATACATGCCTTATTTCCTAGCAATTGGGTTGCTTATCATGCAAAGTTTGCAATCTTTTACATATTTGGTAATATCCCTCACTTCACATGCTTCTTTTAAATTAGATAGTGTTTATTCCTTTCTCAAATGAGTAGCAATCATTGAACTGTGAGATTCCCCTATCCACAATCTTTGTAAGGCCCACAAACATATGCACTCTATTTTGTTGTTTAGATTTGATATTTTCTTTATATTGATGACATTTTTTATTGTCATATGGATATTTGATATGTTGATAAAATAAAATAATTCTTAACTAAAAATTAAAATTTATGTGTCCATGTATGTATGTAGTAAAAAAAATAGTTCTAAAATAAAATAAAATAATTCTGAAGTAAATAAAGTAGTTCAAAATTGGTATTTCTCAACATTTCTTAAATAGTTATATTTGGTATTTTCAGAAAACTAAAAGGAGAGTGGATACTCTAGTGCGTTGGTCTACTTCCTTCCATACTCAAAATAATGGATAAAATAAGTTGACAATAGAACCATTCAAACTTGCCAATAAAATCCATATGAAAGAGCATCTTTGAAGATGGTGGACTAGTAGTATCCTACCCTTAAAATTCAATGTAGAGTGATAGGGGAGAGGGGCCCATAGTGGAGCACCCTAACTTCGTGCTTCTCAAAATCTTACATGGAATGTCAAATGAGTCCCAATTTTGTACAACAATTTATTTGGCAACTCACCTGCTTAAAAAATTTTTTTTAGGGTCACATCATCAAATATGATGCCACATCAGCATGCTTTTTGTTAAGGTATTAAGAAGGCTATAAAAAAAGGTGAGACCGATAGTGGTGCACTAAGTCATGTTTTATTGGTGTGTCGATGTGACATCGCATGATTTGTCAGTTTGTGTACTTTATGGATAAAAAGTGTTTTGCAATTGGATATTAAGATGCTCCACTATGAGGCCCACTGAGGACTACTTCTATCCCCACTATTGGAGCCTGCTCCACTATGGGCCCCTCTCCCCTAGATCTAGAACCATGTCCAGTACCAAATTTATCACTAAAATCCTTTAGGACTTGACCTGCCTCCTCTTTATTTAAATATATACTACCATGATTCCTTCTGAATAGAACTCCTGCCTTAATCATGCAATTATTACTTTTTAATTTTTTTAGCTTTTTTTATATTAAAATAAAAAAATCCAAATTACATCAGCAGAACTGTTATAGAACAGCAAGAGAACATTAGTATAGTAGATACATTGCTGATGATAAACAGCATAAAAGTTACAGATTTAATTGCAAGGCTCTCCTTTGTTATAGAACAGCAGCAATCCAAAAATAGATGCTATTGTTCTTGTCCAAGCTTGTCCTCTCGGTAACTTCATAGGAGTTATTTCTAGATCAAAGTTTTGAAGCACAGTGACCCATTTTTCTCTCCTGTCACCAAGCTCACTTTGCATAAGGCTTTGACCATTGCATCTGGGATAATTGTAAATAACTTTCTCCTTAGAATATAATGTCAAAATTTCTTTACAACTGTTACCAAGGCATAGGATTGCTTCTAACATTAGGATATTAACTCGATGTCCTTGAAAAGAGCACTCATAAATGCGATGGACCTTTCATATCCTTGGTCCTTTCTTTGTGTGAGCTAAAAGGAATGAATATATGTAGAATGGTTTGAAATAATTGGGACTAACCAACATGGTTGCCTTTGCAATGGATATCTTAATCTTAGTAAATGTAGCTTTTTCCCACGTCGTCCATTCCACCATGGCATCCTGTTTTATCATTGCATTCAATGGTCTTACTATTTCAGCCAGACCTATCATGAATTTGCAAACAAAGTTAATTTAAGCTCCTTTTTACTCACGGATGGCAGGATCTTCAATATTGCTTCTACTGTTTCCAAATCAATTGAAATCCTTCCTAGTGCCAATTTGTTGATGTTTGTTTTAGCATAGCTCAATTTAAGTGAAAATTCAAGATGAATTCAACCTTCTTCAGAAAGAAAATCAAATCTCAAAATGGAAAATGACAATCTTATGGCCTCTTGACTTGTTAGATAACTTAATTATTTGTTGTATTTTTGTTTCATCAAGAGGCCTTACACGATTGTATATTAGAATTCTATAATTGATAGTTATATTAAAAGATTCACAATGTTCCATACTCTAGATCTAGTGCTCTTGGATCTCAAATTTTATTATTTCTTGTTGTTAGAAACACTCTATGTCATCTGAATTTTAACATTTTGATGCTTTTCATAAATTTAAATTTTGTTTATTAAAAATAGCAAAAGATGGGTTGAGAAAGGAATAAGGTTTAAAAATCTTAACCTGGAAAGTTTATTGGAATGACCAAATGTATGAGTAGACATATCTCAATTTAACCAGACACAATCATAATGCTACACAAATAGTGTGATCTTTAGAAGAATTCACATTACAAAGAATTATTAAACTTCCAATTGTAGTGCAATTTAATAAAGTACTTCGCAAAAAGATTAAAAAAGTACTTAGACTAACCACAAAAGACAAACTTACAATTAGTAAACTGCTAGTGGTAAGAATACAATATTGATCAAATACTCATGACATTCACATTCACAACAAAATTTTAACTACTAGTTGAGAAACCATGAAGTAAACTTTGAATTTTTTAATTGTAGAAGTTTCATTGATATCAATAATTTATCTCCTATATTTTAAAAGTATGGTACACTTCCTTTTATAGACGAAGACACACAAATATGTATAAAATGAATGACTAGGATTCATCCATCACCAAGGGTTCAACTATTATAGCATTAAATATTTGAGGCCATAATTATCTCAAGTATCGATCATTAACAAAATTATGATCCTACACTTGGAGTAAATCATAACTTTCTAAGAATACAATCCTTATAAAATGTTTGCAAAATATTACATCTTGAAGTGTTATAAGTTCCAATATCCATTTTAGAAAAGTCAAAATTTTAAAATATGCAATTTTCAAAATGAAAGAATAATTTGACAATTTTCAAATCTAGCAACAAGATCAATATCCTGATCAAGCAGTCTCATCCTCAATACCCAAAATATTTCAATAATTATTTGATCTTTCTCTACTTTCCTTTATTTATTGGAGCAATTTTCTCGATCATTAGCATTTGGTTGGATGTATGCATTGGTACATGACTTGATATATATCCACTTATATTTGATCATCTAGGACATGATTGTCTTGTGTCTCCTTCAATTATCCTTAGCTTACCAAGATATCATATTTTATTTGTTCAATAGAAGGAGCAAGTTTGTATGCAAATGTATCTAGTTCACTTTGTAATACCAACTACTCTAAATTCTTGTAGAATTGGATCTTGGTCCTTACTAGCTTGCTCATCTCATATTTTTGTTCTTCTAGATTAATTATATCTTCCTTATTTTGAGAATCAATTTGAATTTTCTCTCGTAATGAAGGAGGTTTTTCATCCTAGAACATAGATCCTATTCCAAGACCTCAATCTAGATAGGATCTTCTGTATTCTATGGATCAATATGCATTTTTGGTTGGACCTTCAACTACAAAACTTCTTCATTTGATTTTTCCATTTCCATCTCCATATTTACTTGATCTTCCTACATCTTGCTATCAATATCTCCCTATAATGCTTCATATTCCATTTCTTGCATTATCTATCAATATTTGACAATGGAGGAGAGGGTGGTAGTGTAAACCTTATTGGAGACTTCTTTGGAGTAATAGATTAAATAGATCCTCTTTATTTATTTGCTCAAAAGAATGAATATTTGAAATGGTGGTAGGAGTGGTAGTGGTTGTATTTATGGGATGGACTACTACTCCAAAAATAGGTACTAAAGTTGTGGTAGGGGTTGGTGAAACTTGTGGAGTGGGTTTAATCATGGGAACATTTTTACAAATTACTAGAGGAAATGAACTTTGCATAATCAAAGGAGGAGGATAGGGTGTTTATTCAATACTCGTGGTATTTGGTTCACTTAAAGTAGCCCATTCCTAAACTTTCATATTTTTCTCTAAAATGGAGCTAGCTCCTCTTTTGTTGCATCTTCCTCTTGTTCAATGATCTTGGTAACTTTTCTTTTATAGACTATTTGAGGCTTTTTAGTTAAACTACCTTCTTACCTTTCTTGGGATTTTATGGTTGCAATGTTTCTTTATCTTATTTTTGTGTACATCTACCTCCTATTGGACTAAAGTTGCCTCACCCTTATTTTTCTTCTTTATTTTCTTCCTTGTAGCCCCTTTGTTATAAGTGGGATTTACCCCTTGAGCTTTTCATTGTTTAATTCTTCCTTTCAACCATGAATCCCTTTGTTATTTATTCAAGGGAAGCCAACTTCCTTTTTTACCAATTTGATAGGGAAATGGGATTTTGGAAAACATTCTCCTTCTTGTAGGCTTCATGAAAAACTATCCTAGCATTAGATATTTGGCCAAGAATTATGTTTATTCCATTTTTTTTATTTGGCATGTAGTCAAACTACAATAGTTTATTGTCTTGATCTCATGGTCATCACTACAATCCACTCAAAATTCCTCCAATTGAGGCATTTGTTTCACTTTTTACCCTACCAATTTCTCCATCTTTCCATGTCAATCAAAATGTGGCCTTGATAGAAATGCAGGTTGTAGTTTTGGATCCCAACATCAAATCATTCTACACAAGGAAGAGAAGAATAATTATAAAACCCTATCATGATAAGAAATTTCACTCTAGACCAATGCTTCTCTTCAAGATTATTATGGGTCTCACACAACTATCTTATCAACTCCAATAGTATGATCTTATTGGTAGGGTACTTGGGAAACTTGTATGGGGCTCTAGAAAATCCCTTTATTCTAATATATGCAAATTTCAAAATTGGATGAACCAATTCCCATATTGATAGGTAAATTTTGTGGAATTTATTTATAGCCTCTTACATTTATCCCCTTCTAGAGTTTCCACAATGCACATGGTGAATGCATCATTCAATCTCTTGTAATGGATCAAGGATTCTTTATACTCTAGCTATGGATAACTTTCAAAAATATTGACTTGTTTTGGCCTAATTATAACCACAACATTCCTTGTCAATATAAGATAGATGGCTTTCATAGCTAGTGAATATAATGAATATGAAGTCATGTAGAACCTTCTAGTTTCTTGCACTTTGGTCAATTATTTTGCTTATAAGACACTAATAGGCTAGTGAAAACATCCATGACATGAAGCTAGATGTAGTTGGTAACCCCATGATTTTGCTTATCAGTGTAACCATATCACCAATCTCTTGTTAGAAATCACTTCTCAACAAATTCTTAGGGATTTTTGAAAGTGCCGCATATCTAATGGATTTCAAACATGATTCAACATTATGATTATAATAATCAATAACATCCATTGGCGATATCATAACCACTTACTCATGGAATGAAATGCGAATATCTCTATAATAGCCTTTGGTATAAGGTTTTCCAAGAATCTTCCTTCTAAAGTGATTTTCCTCTTTTCCCTTGCCTTGCATTTTTATGCACATACCATCACCAACTCTAGATATTGGACTAAATTCAAGAATCTACTAGGTTGTGCAATTCCATTTTGCATCATCCTTTGCACTTTGCTAGTCATATTAGTGTCTTGCACCCTTTTTCATCCATGCCAATATGATTGAGATTCATGTCTATTATGCTCTCCCATGTGAAATAGATCTTAAAGGATGGAGTGATTTTTTTTATACTCACATTTCATTTTTTTCTCTTGACATTAACAATTGCAATACAAGGATAAAAACATCCATTAGTCATTACACAATCTATTATTTATTCACATTTAATCATTATTAATACTTGCGGGAGTTTAGTTACGATCCAAACATTAGGAATTCTTTTGGAAAATCCTCATGTGTAGGAAAAACCCACATCCAAATGTTTCCTTTTTAAATTATAATTGAAAATGAAATTATATATGGATCCAAATATTTATGTTTAGCTTTGAAAGTCTAGATGCCAATTTTTATTTCTCTAGTTTTGGTAAAAATGCAAGAATTTGATAAGGATCTAGACATTTGATATATCATGAAGATTATTTCTAGATGAGCCAAATTGGAAAGGTCTTTGTGTTTAAGTTTTTGCTGAGGTCTTACATGTATTGCTAAGGAATTCAAAAGTTTTAGTATTGCATCAAAACATCCTCCAATTTTTAAAAAATTCCATAACTTTGAAAAGTGTTTGAGGTTTCTTACATTTCATTAAGGCTTCCAATTTTACGTGGGAAAGATAAGTGGGATTGGATATTGGATATAATCTTGTAAAACATCATCTGGACAAGGAAAATCCTAAAAAATTACCTACTTAACATTCACTCCCAAATGGTTCCCTTTTGTGGGGATCCCACTTGGATATGGACATGACCATTTCCTACCAACTTCTTGAAATTTTATGGTACCTGTTAATAAGTATTTAACGAGCTCCCTTCAGGTGTATTTTCCTCTATGTATCGGCCCATGCATCGTAGGGAATCAACTTATCCTTTTATCAAAAGTCTACTTTTCCCCTCCACGTGTCTGCTCTGCGCAACCTGAGGGTTTCCCTTCCTTTCGCATCTCGGGAATCCCTATTATACTTCCACATATCATAGTTGCGGGTCATTTTTGGTCATTCCTTTTTACTTCCTCATCGGGCTCCGCTTGAGTGCCATGAAGCTCTTACTCCCAAAGAATTTGGCGGGCCTCACAATTATTGTCTGCAGTGTACTCTTGCTATGTGTCTACTCTTTGCAAATCTTTTAGCGTGAAGATAAAATAACGACCGTGGGCAGCGAAATGTTGCCACATGTCTCTTTTGCGCCTAGTCGATGTCGTTCCTCCACTATTGGATAGTGCTCTGCCCATTCAACACGTGTAGCCTTGGCGCAAGTCTTCAATGGTGAGAGATAAAAGTTCACGCGGGTAGCGAAATGCTGCCATGTGCCTAATCGGCGGATCCCGTATTTGGGCGATGAACCAGGCGAACCAAATGCTGCGATTGGCCACTGCATGTCATAATAATTTGCACAGGATGGTGACACTTGTCTAGTTAACCTTGCTGGGAGCACCACCATCATTTGCAGAAGATGCACCTATGCTTGGAATGACCAGATGCTTGGTTTCGAATTGTTTCTATTGCAACGACTTGGGGAATATTCTTATTTTTGCATCATTGCCAGGGGATAGCGAAATATTTTATGTTGTTGCTCTCCGATGCGGTGGAATTTTTTTTTGCTATATATACTTTTCTCTGTTGTGAGAAAAGGGTCCAAAATTTTGAAGGAACACTGGTTTTAGGAAAAGACGCCAGACCTTTATTACTATTTTATTTTATTGTAAAAGACTTTCAGACTGTGCCAATTGTTCATCCTTTATGTTCTTTCATGCTATTTGATTAAACTATAAACTATGCTTTTATTGTCTGAACATTTCATTTGAGAACTTCTATATATAGTGAATGCAAGTTTACTGGTCTAGATCATGTCTAATGACTCTTCTTAGTAGTAGAAATGTATGCAATGTTATTTTATGTCAATGAATGGATTGCCTGTGCTATAATCTTCAATTTCCGCTCTTCTGGAACACTGCAAATACCAATCAGGCCCTCAGTCTATGATTTATCATGCCTATCATTAAGTCTTAGCGCATCGCCTTAGGTTAGACTTTATTTTATTATATCTATTTCCTTTTCCCTTTCCAAACCCCCATTATAGAAGAAGTCGACTTCTCTAAAACCCGGAGGTCACTTAGTTTAGCTCAAAAGGTCCCCCATAACTGAGTTTCCCATAAGACACTATTACCTTGTTAGATTTTGGCGTCAACAGTTTGTTCTTTTTTCTGGCATGCTCGGTGGGACAGAGCTTAAATGAATTTGCATTTTAGAAGGGTGTATGAGCCATCGGCCTATAACTAGATCCCAAATCGTAGGCAACCCCAGTTTACTAGTACCTCTACTGGGAACAGTGTAGGCCACAAATCAGTTGTAACCGTTCCACTCCCACCACCCGTTCCTCTAACCATGTTGCCAACCGCCAACAAAAATTACGTGGCATGGGACACCGGAAGTCCCTTAGCAGCCCCAGTAGCACCCGTTGTCTAGGGTGCTATCTCGGTTTCAGCTATGAAAGCTATACCCAAGTTTACTAGAGATGGCTTAAGAACACCCGCAAAACATCTGCAAGATGTGGCAGATGTGTGTCTAGTGCATGGGATCACAACGTAGAATGTAGCTCTAAGGCACCTTGCCATGTCTTTTAAAGGAAAGGCACTGGATTGGTACCGAACACTGTCACCTAACACTATTCACGCCTGGGATGAGCTCGAAGATCCGTTCTATGAGAGGTTCTCAAATGACGGAGATCGCTCTTCACTGTATTATCAACTATCCATCAGAAAATGAGCCCCCTAGGAGGCCCTGACAGACTTTAATGCCCGATTCCACACAAATTGGCTGAGGATCCCTGCTACTATACACCCGACTCCTGAGTTGGCATTCATATTTTATTTGAAGTCCATCAATCCCGACATTTCTATGATGATCAATTCTTTGGGAGGAGCTACTCTACCAGATGCTTACGGTGTCGCTGTCAAAGCTGAGAATCATTTGATAGATTGCAGAAAGTTGCCTCCCCAGCCTATCATGTCAATATTTCTTGAAATATCGATTCCCGCACAAGAAGTTGCATCAACTAGCGTGCCTACAACTCCCCTGTCAATGTACACATATGCGGCAGTGCCACAAAATGTTGCCTCTACATCTAGTTCTTCCAAAGATGAAATGAGTGATCTTAAAAAAATGTTGCAGACTATGGAAAATGACATAACCACCCTCAAGCAGAACCAATCAACGCCTCCGAATCCTGCCTATCAAAACTATCAAGGCGAATGGTCCTCATATCAGCAGAATCAGTACCAAGGCAGTTCCCGCACTAATTCACCAGCTCCGATGGTCAACCAAATGGTGCCAGTGCCTACTCCACTGACGAGTGCTTCACCAAGCTCGAGTAGGGAATTAACCGAGGGGTAGAATAACCTTATTGATGACATCAATCCATGGTGCTTCCCTTGCAGCGAAGTGCATATGCCCAAGAATTGTCCGCGTGGCAACTTACAACAAAAGGTGGCAAAACAACACAGCCAAGGTGCGACGCCAGACCACGGGGGTTATGTATATCCCTCGCCACAAATGGAGAGTGCAGTTCTTATCGCGCAAATGCAAGGAATGTCTCTAGAACAAGAATCTAACATTGTTCCTAATCATGCACTCTTCTCATGGATGGAGCAAGAAGAAACAGTGTTTGCTAATGATATGTTCATATCAAAAACACAAGTGCAATTTGATTATAACACGTGCTCAAAGAGGAGATTTACCGGCGAGTCAATTGTTTCGCATCTAGCCAGCTTGCAACTTAAAGGTGCTTCTGATCATATTCTTGGCACTTCCACTGCCCCGCTACCATCTCAACCACATAAGAAAATTATTATAACAAGAGCCAATGAGCAAAAACCTCTGAGTTTGTCACCTTTTAATGTGGTAGAACAATTGAAGAAATCATCTACTAATGTGTCTCTATGGGACATTCTAGCTATTGTAGAGAAAAAAAATCTATTACAGAAGGTGCTTCAAGAAGAGGTCAGCGCAACACCAACATAGCAGTTAGCAAATGCAGAGGTTGTTAATCAACTACCGTCGGCTAAAGTCCTTACGAACAATACGAAAGAATCCCCTATTGGAGTTAGAGATAAGTTGAAGCCCCAACCCTTCTTCTTAACTCTCATTATAAGAAAGAAGTTCTTGCACAATGTTATGATTGATTCTGGCGCTAGCACCACGGTTATGCCTAAACAGATAACCGAAGCTTTAGGACTCGACTATGAACCTATGAAAAGGGGAGTAATGCAGCTTGATGGGAACAAAGTTGAAACCAAACCATAGGTGTCATCAAGGAACTTCCTTTAACTCTATTTGCTTGCCCTAGTATCATAATACCGCAAGATACTGTAATCATAGATGTTCCTCCCATGTTCGGTCTCTGTCTATCCTGAGAATTTACTTCAAAAGTGGGCGGATACCTGTCCTTGCATTGGTCACATATGATTCTCAGAACCAAGCACAACACAAAAATGAAGATAGAATTGAAGGATTTGCATTCTAAACATGTAGTGGATGAAGCCCTGATCAATTTTGAAGCCGCACATACCTCTATCACCAAGCAAGAAATGTATTGCGTTGAATTACTAGAGGAGGAAAAGGTGAGCAGAGACTGGGATGACCAAGAGGATACTTTGTTGAGTGAACACATGGACAGTGACCCTTTCGACAATTATCATGCTACAGGATTGAGCACCTATGTAATTTATGATGAAGACCAAGTGCTCCCGAAGGTTGCTAAAGAGTTTGAAGGTAGCCAAGAAAATGAGCTATGGATGCTGTACTTTGACGGAGCAAGAGGTAAAGTAGGCGCTAGAGCGGGGATATGTTTAATATTCCCACAAGATGAAAAAATGCTAAGGTATTTCCGCTTTCATTTCGCTTGTTCAAACAATGAGGCTGAATATGAAGGATTAGTTCAAGGTTTAAGCCTTGTGGAACGAATGGGCATTAAGCAATTAATGGTGTTTGGAGATTCGGAACTAGTAGTCAACCAAGTCCAAGGGATTTCTGCAGCAAGGAATTTCTGCATGAGATCCTATCAGCACCGAGTCTGGGACCTGGTTGAGAGTTTTGAAGCCTTCAACATCTAGACTATTCCCTAAGGACAAAATGGAAATGCACACCGCATAGCCGTGATTGGTGCTTGGTTTGATCTTGCCTCTGACCTTATACATAACAAAAACTCTATACGAGTGATAGTCCGACTGGTGATTCTTGACAATGATTAGAGTTGGTAGGTTTTTGAAAGTGATGAACACATCACCTCGTTCATCCAGCAGTCGGGGGAATTCTCTGATCAACTTCAACCAAAGATTGCTAAGGCTTATGAAGGATAAATTATGTAGCTCAAATCCAACAAGCTTCCGAAAGGATTGGTTACTCTCAATTTTTTTTTCAATTGTGATGATGCAAGAAATGATAGACAAAAAGTTTGTTGCAGACAAAAGTGATTACGTAGACCTTCGGGTCTCAGATGGAAAAAATATTTGAGTTGGGAAAGATGTCTTGCACCATGATAAAGAAAGACTCATCAATTTATGTGAGAAATATGGAGTAGTGGCCTGGTCCTATGATGATCTAGAGGGATATGATCCTGATATCATTCAACACATGATCAGCCTAATAGAAGGTGCAAAACCATTCGGACAAAAGCAGAGGCCAGTAAACCCAAAAATTGAAGTGCTAATGGCACAAGAGTTAACCAAGCTAATTGAGTTGCGCATTGTCTTCTCAATCAAGCATAATACTTGGGTATCCAATCTGGTCCTAGTCTGAAAGAAGAATGGAGATATCCGCTTGTGTGTGGACTTCTGACACCTAAATAAAGCATCTCTAAATGATCTCTATCCGTTGCCTTCGATGGAGTCAATCCTACAAACAGTAGCAAGATCGGAAATGTTTTCTCTGCTAGACGACTTCTCTAGTTACAATCATATCCGAGTTAAGAAGGAGGATCAGCACAAGACTACATTCACTACAAAGTGGGGAACATTTGCATATGCTAAAATTCCTTTTGGTTTGTCCAACGTAGGGGTGACATTCCAGCGGGCGATGGACATCGCGTTTAGTGAGCTAATCAATAAGTTTATTCTAATTTATTTAGATGATCTTACTGTGTTCTCTAAATCTAAGGATGATCATTTTGACCACTTAGAAATAGTTTTTCAAAAGCAGGAGTTCAAAGTTTCCCTAAATCCAAAAAAATGCGTATTCGGAGTACCGCAAGGCAAGCTGTTAGGACACGTGGTATCCAAGGAAGGAATTTCAATTGACCCCGAGCGGGTGAAAGCTATTAAGAAACTTCCCCTTTTGGTGAATAAGAAAGACATTCAGTCCTTCCTGGGCAAGGTAAATTTTGTTAGCAAGTTTATTTCTGACTTTGCGGGAATAATTAAGCCGATCACCCTGATGCTTAAAAATGATCAAACATTCAAGTGGACGACCGAAGCTTGGGAAACCTTTGAAAAAGTCAAGGATGCTATTTCCCCAGCTCTGGTACTGGTTAATCCCAATTTATCTAAGGATTTTATAATGTATGCATTCAGTAGAAAGTACAGTATTGCTACTGTCTTAACCCAAAAGGATGATGAAGGAAAGGGAGAACATCCAGTGGCATTCTGCTCCCGGACCCTGAAGGAATATGAAATGAATTATAATTTCGTTGAAAGACAAGCCTTTGCAATAGTGAAGGGACTTAAAAAGTTATGCCATCTAATTTCCTGTAGCAAAGTGTTTGTTTATGTCACACATTCCAGTGTGCGTGAATATATCATGGAGGGAGAAATCATAGAAAAAAGAGCTAATTAGATCACCAAGATCCTTGAATATGACATTGAGGTCAAACCCACTAAAACTGTCAGAGGAAGAGGACTGTGCAAATACATGGCGCATAACAAGGAGATACCCATCGAAGGAGAGCAACCAGAGCTTGTTTTGATAAATGAACCAAAATCTGAGGGTTGCTGACTAACAAATAGAATGAGGTTTATGCAAATAGGAAAGCATCCATTAGGTCTTTCCTCCCAAAAGAGAAGATACTATCGGCTGCAAAATTGTGGATATGCGCTAGTGGAAGGAGTCCTTTCCAAAAGGAATTTCAATGGTCTCCTACGATGCGTTACTACAGAGCAAGCGAACAGAATCCTTGACACATTCCAAAAAAATTTTGCAGGTAGACACTTCTTTGCTAAGACCACCGCCATAAAAATCATGTGCACATGTTACTATTGGCCTACACTTTTCAACAACTCCCACTCTTTGGTAAAATCTTGCAAAAAATGCCAGTTCTTTATTGACACAAGGAAGAATTCTGCAATTCCTCTCAAACCTATAGTGGCGGATGAACTGTTTGCACAATGGGGCCTGGACTTCATTGGGATGATTAATCCCACTTCTAGTGCTAGGCACAAGTGGATTCTGACCGCCACATATTACTTCATGAGATGGACAGAGGCCGTTCCGCTTAAAAACACAACAGAGATAGAGATAGTGGATTTCCTTGAAGAGTTGGTGACAAGGTTTGGTCCTCTAAAGACTATCATTTTTGATAATGCTAGAGCTTTCCTAGGCGCAAATATATGTCACTTTGCATTAAAAATGACATATTCCTTAAGACATCATCAAATTATTATTCGCAGGGAAACGACCTAGCAGAGTCAATGAACAAGAAGCTAGTCAAACTCCTTAAAAGAATTGGTTTAGAACACCAGAGAGAATGGCATAAAAACCTCTGAGTGACGCTTTGGGAAAACCGCATAACTCCTAAGCAAGTCCTTAAGACTTCGCCTTATGAGTTGGTATACAGGAAAGATACACTGTTGCCTATATCCATGGAGATTCTAGCACTCCAACTATTGAAATATCTCGAGATAGAACAAAATGGCGCCATGGAGGTTTGACTTGCCGAATTTTTAGAAGTACAAGAAAAAAGGGAGAATTCCCTAATAGCCATGACAAACTTCCAACAAGTGGTCAAGCGATGGTTTGACAAGAAGGCTTCTGACCAAGGCCTAAAGTACAGAGACTTAGTACTGAAATATGATAAAAGGGTTGCTAAGCCAAGTCAGCATGGTAAATTTGATAGCCTATGGGAGGGCCCCTTTAAAATAATTTGGTGCAGGGAGCATAACGCTTTTGAGTTAGAAAGTATGGAACAGGAACCCTTAGGAATCCTGGTCAATGAGATTCATCTTAAGCTGTTCCATTAAGTGCCAAGTTCTATTTTTGTACATATGTGAATAATGCTTTTATTTTATTTCCCTTTGTGTTGGCCGGTCTTTTTTGAAATTGGTTCGTGTTTCTGTAGAAATAACCCATAATTGTAGAGGGTAGAGCAACGGGGTTGCTTTACATATAAAACACACCCATGCACAAAGAAAATGAACACATATGCTAATAAAGAGCCCATACAATAGAAATGTAGAATGGAAGAAAGAGCCATGGATTTTTATAAAGATATATGTCGATTTATATATATTCTTTTGTTTTTTACATTGCAAAATGGTTGAGAAAGCCATAATCCAAAAAGTATACAACTACACGAGCTATTCTTTCATATATGCTATATTTATAGCCTTTTTCATGCTTATATACAAAACTATAAAGTAGGTGGTGTATTCAACAACAAAAAACAAAGAAACTGGGGGGAATTTTATCTAGGAGCAGGGAGGCATTTTATCCAAGAGCACGGGAGGCAACAATTGACGCATCTATGGCAGTATCTACTGCTTCATCTATGGTAGCGCTGACCATGTCTTTGTTGATAGTTTCTTCAGCAGTAGAAGCAGAGTCATTTGGCACAACTTCCATTGGTAGGGGGGACACTCGGTTCCTGAAGTCGGTATACCAATCAACGTCATAGAATGGTATTATGTTGTAGCTGCAGAACAAAAAGTGCAAAGCCTGGGTAACCCTCTGCTGATGCTCGTCGCGTGTCTGAAGGAAAAATCCATTGAGAAACGATAGCCACACAACTACCACTTCTTCCTCAATGTAGTGACGAAGGTCACTAGCTACTGGCAGGCCTACCCCATATGCAGTGTGAGCAACAATCTCACCTAGGCCATTCAGGTACTTTCTTGGGAAAATTTCCTTGACTGGCTTCAGAGTTAGGGGTCTGGGGATACCAATGTCTAACATTGATGCTACAAAGTGTGAGCAGATATCAATATTCACACGGTATTTGTCCTCGTACTCTATACAATCCTACCCATAACCCATTTTATGGCTACCAAAACCAAGGAGTGTTTATTCTTGGTCATTCTCTTCAATCGCCTAGTGGAAATCTCCCCCAGAAAAGCTCTCTGTGACTTATAAGAGGTTAACCTAATAGGAGTATCCATGATACTGACACTATGCTTCTACCTTCTAACCAATATTGAAACTTACCTACCACCTAGCCTATGAGAAAACTTGCTTAGGACTGTGCCAATGACCTATTGTTAAAATTGCTCAAATGCTAAGTGTGATTTCCTCACTACTTAGTGGCCTATTTATAGAAAAAATGAGAAGATGCATGCTAATCTGTTCTGAGAAAAAGTGATGATAACTAAGTGCCAACTTGAAAGGTGTGCCTGTGTTTGCTCGCATTTCCGGACCAGTTGCATCTACAGAGGTACGATTCAATGTGTGCTAGGTTAATAAGAGCTAGTTAATTAGCTTTAAAAAGGTGGCGCTCATTGGCAGTAAGCTACACGCCCATAGGATATTGTGTCATCTCACAAGAATTTCCCAAAGCCCAAGGCAGGATCCATATCTTTTCAGGCCATGATCGTTTGCTTTGGCTTAATCATTCCATCCAGGATATTAATTGCCAACACATACTAACGCAAGGTTAGAAGGAAATTTTTTGGCTCAAGTTTCAAGGGAATCACAACATATCACATGGTTCCAAACGCAATAATGAATTCTTATTGCCTCGAAATGGAAAGTAATTCATTTTGCATGAGCCAAGGAATTAATGGTACATGCCAAATTAAATGAAAAAAGAAGACTTTCCTCTACCACCTTGAGAAAAGATAGCCAAATATTGCATGAAAAGGTTTAATGTTCAAAGTATTTTCAAAAACACCAAGGCTTAAGGTGCAGAGAATATTTTTAAGCATATCCAAAGCCGGATAAAATTTACAAAGACTCTAGAACCTACAAAAGTTTTTATCTGAAGAAAAATGTCAGAGTTCATCACAACAAATGCAGGAGGATATTGGCCAGGAGTTGTCTACATCAATACGGTTGTCAGAAGATGTGTATATCTATGAGGATTTAGCATATGCTATGCTTGGTATACCAAGCCAGCTAAAGAGGGCGTATACTATAGAGCTGAGCAGGCCCAAAGATTGCAAAAACAAGAAAAGGGTTGAGGAGAAATGGGATAATATTTATGACCCATGACTCGCAAAAAACCCTAAATCCTTAAGAGAAGCAGCTTGTGCAAGATTGAAGGCACCTAAGGTAGACACACTGACAACAAAGAAGGTTTGGTACAATGGTCTTCCACAATACATGGTCCCGCTGGTACATTACTGCCCAGAGTTAGTTGATGCTGCCATTCAACGTTATAACCCTAGCACCTGCTGCATCGAGGGCCAAAACTTAAGAGTTCACATCAGCCCACAGGCCATTTGGTATATGCTATGCATCCCGGACCCAAGTAAAAGAAGAGAGAAATTTGAGTACTTTTTCCCTGGTAAAGGAGAAAAAATGTGGAAGGCGATGAAAAAGAACTCAGATTTCCTGATGGAGGAGATTGGTAAGAAAGGAGTCCCAGGTGCTAAACTACCAAGTATTCCATTGCTGCACGGTTCATTTCACAAGGATATGCAGGATTCCATGTCAATGCTAGCTTTTGTGCTCTGTTGAGACTTCAATGAGTTGGTGGAAACCTTTCAACTGGGATCGGCCTTCCAATTCCACAAACAACACGATACCTTTTGGTATGATTTTGCCAAGTTCATGGTGGATGAAATGATACGACAAATAAAAAATTACCCAGCGGAGAGAAATTTTAGATTTCTCTCCTTCCTGGTTCACATGTTCCTACATCAAAACCCTGATTTCTTTGGTAGGTATTTTAAATTATCAATTTTTGATGAAAAGGGGAAGAGGAAGCCAGTATCCACGTGGACGCCCTTTCTTTCCATGTCATATGATTATTATGCATTTTTAGATTATTTTATGACTCTGGTTTTGCAAGATTTATGAGGAGGTGACATTTAATCTGGCTTGACAAGGATCATACCAGATATATGCAGAGTTTCACTCCCGCTTGTTACTAGTTCTTAGGAACATATTTCACAATCCTCTAGATGTGGGGCTTCACTGGTCAACCCTTCCTTCTCCCAACCTGTGTCATAGATAGGGTGCTTGCGCTTGAAATGTATAGGCAGGCGTGTATCATTGATTTTACTTTTTGCAGCAACAAAAGTGTCAAGAGAAAAGGATTCTTCGCTTGTCTAAAGAATTTCAAAACAGTGATTCTGTTAAAGAAACAATCGAATCAGTTATTGTAGGATAAACTGGCTCATTTAGGGTTGGTTTTGGTAAGTGAAAAATGGGATTACAACCCTTTTAATGACCTGCCAGAGCCGCACATGAATGTTACTCATGTTCCTCGACCTTACTGGGAAAAGCGGCGTAACCCGTAGGTAGACAAGGATGAAAATTTTGTTGAATTGGCACGTATTCCCACACAAGATAACAAAGGGCCATGGCACAAGTTATACTTTTCTGTGGTGGTGGCCAAAGATAATGTCCACATGGAATGTACCATGTACAAAAAGTTGTATAAGGATGAGGAATGGACTGATGAAAAGATAGAAGCTTTCTAGAAGTATCGCCAAGAGATAGGGAAATTGGATGCCCCTTATGAGAGTTTGAAGGAGGACAAGGAATTTGAAAAATGGTGGGATGATGACCACCCCAGCCCAGACTCTAGCATCAATAAGAGCGATGACTTGGAGGATGAGTCTGAAGAGTAGGAAGAGGAAGCAACAACTTATGCGTCCTCTGCACCGAAGGAGAAAGGCTCCGGACAACCCGGCTATGTAGCCATAAATGTGTGTTTTAATGTATCAAGGACTTTGCATACACTCACTTGGGTCACTAAGGTAGCTAGGGTCCCATAGCAGCAAACGACAATAACTGCCGAAGCTCGGGAGACCCTGCCCGCAAAACAAAAGTGTATAGAGACCATTATCAGAGAAGGTTCACAAGAACCCGCCGGAAGATAGGTGCTTGCAGCTAGCTAGGAGCTTGAGGCTGAGGAAGAGTCGCTAACGATTCTAGAGCTGCCATTGACCAGTCAATAGGTAAGATTCACTCCTTCTTCCCTTGCTTCTCATTCCTTGGTACCTGCCCTTGTCTTAGCGGCAATCCCTACCATGAGTACTGGCCCTCTGTTTCCCACTTTTAATCCAACACATGCGGGAGCTTTCACCCAATTCTTAAAGATGACTCCACCCAACTTTACTCCTCTACAAACCCTTACACTAGCTACTGCGGCTTAGGCTCTCATTTCCTCGCTTTCTGAAGGTGTACCCTCTGTGGGCACCCCTACTTCCGTTATTGCTGCGGATCCTCTTCCATCACAACAGGCTAACTCCGCAATGACAACTCCTTCACCATTCCAGCCTATGAGTCCTTCTGTCGATTCACCAATTGAGTCATGGCAAGTGGCTAGCCCTTCTACTGGTCCTCAAACCAAGCTTTGGAATGTGCCCCACTTCTCCCTGTAAACTTTCATTCTCCAGAAAAAGAAAATGCCTGCGCCTATCAGGGTTACCTATCCATATGCCCTACCTTCTGGTGCTCCTTTCGCAGGCGGACTAGTTTCATCGCCAGCCAAATTTATGGCGTAGATTGACTACGAAAAGGAAGCACATGAAAGTAGAATGAAAAAGTGCAAGACAAAGGATGACAGTGCTTCTGTTGAGCCAAAAATTTAGACTCTTTATGATGAGACCCGAGAAGAGCTAAAGTTTGCAACCATGTACCCAAGAGTAACCAAACCTCAGGGGGAGATGTACCTAGAAGACTATGAAATATATGCAGTAGGGATTGACATGAAGTTGGCCTGACCGTAGGATAAGGTTGAGATTATGGAGGAAACACAACGGGTGGTCACCTTTGACTTCCTTAAAACTGGTCGCCAACTAAAGAAAAAGGATGAGCAACTTAAAGCAGTAAGGGAAAGAGTTAGTTTTTTGGACAAAAAAAGAGAAATCACTGGAGGTGGATGTTGCACGTATGATAGAAAGGGTGTTGGCAATAGAGAATGAGAAGAACAAACTTTAGGGTGAGCTTGCGAAGATTCAGACTATTGACCCTGCCAAAGTAAAAGAGTTGCATGCTAAGAATCAAGAGGCGGAGCAAAACTTGCAACTAAAGAATGAAGAGCTGGAGCGACTTCGCCTTGAGTATAGTCAAGGAATGGCACAAAGGAATGAGGCTTTGGAGCACCAACAAGCTCAATATGAGCATAAAATACAAGAAAAAGAGGCTGAATTTGAGGGCCTAAAGGGTAAATTAGAACAAGAGTACCAAGAGACAAAGTCCTCTTTGGACATGCACTTAGCAAATCACTCTTGAGCCAAGGAGAATTGGAATAAAAAAATGAGCAGCTCTGTGGAGCAACTGGCATCTGAGAAAAAGATAAGGGCAGAGTTGGCTAAGGCCATTAACTCAAAAGATGTAGATATCGCTTCTCTTAAAATCTCTCTCCTGTCTTCTCCTACACAACCGAACATTATTCCGTTGGTTAGGCAGTTGTACATCTCTCACTAGGAAAAGATTAAAACTTTATGTCTAGCACTATAGCCTACCCTCTGATTGATCACCAAGGCATCAAAGCTAAGCCAGGAGGCTCATGATACAATTTAGCAGTTCCAACGGTTTATCTTGGAAAAGGTTCTGGAAGCAAAAGATCTGCTCATTGAGCTATACTCGGTCTTTGATGAAAACCTCACCAGGGTAGGAATTGAAGATTGGGATGCTACTGCTCAGATGAAAAATAAGTTTATCCATTTCCACTCTACCTTCCAGTGCACTAAAGTAGCCGCAACTATTCTAAGCAAGACAATGGACAACATACGAGAGAGTTTCTCAAAGTTAAATAGGATGGGTTTTCCATCCCTGTTCCTTGAAAATGGCTCTATTGCTACGGCTGAACAAATTGCAGAAAAAATAGAAGAGAAGGAAAATGATCTGGATGCTTTCAAAAATTTCAGTCATCCTCCCACCACAATCGACATTGATGGAGTTATTCATCTGCTTGCACAGGTACTATTTCATTGTGAAGTAGGGGCCAGTTTACCTAATGCATTGCCTCATAAAGAAACTATTGATCTAAGCGGAGCATAGGAGAATTTACGCAACATGGTAAGGCCATCTGAGGATGAATGGTCACCTCTGCAGGTAGCTCTTTCTAATCTATGACTCTGTTATCTAATGAAATGGCGCTTTGGTCTATAAACCAGAGAAATCTTGGGTTCTCCGTTCCTCAAGTGAAACACCCCTGGTAGTTGCCAAAAGTTGTTAATAAGTATTTAACGAGCTCCCTTTAGGTGTATTTTCCTTTATGTATTGGCCCATGCATCGCAGGGAATCAACTTAGCCTTTTATCAAAAGTATACTTTTCCCCTCCACATGTCTGCTCTACGTAACCCGAGGGTTTCCCTTCCTTTCGCATCTCGAGAATCCCTATTATACTTCCATGTGTCGTAGCTACGGGCCATTTTTGGTCATTCCTTTTTACTTCCTCATTGGGCTCCGCTCAAGTTCCACGAAGCTCTTACTCCCAAAGAATTTGGTGGGCCCCAAAATTGTTGTCTACGGTGTACTCTTGCTACGTGTCTACTCTTTGAAAATCTTTCAGCGTGAAGATAAAATAACGACTATAGGCAACAAAATGCTGCCACATGTCTCTTTTGCACCCAACTGATGTCGTTTCCTCCACTATTGGATAGTGCTCTGCCCATTCAACACATGTAGCCTTGGCGCAAGTCTTCAGCGGCGAGAGATAAAGGTTCACACGGGCAGCGAAATGATGCCACGTGCCTAATCGGCGGATCTCGTATTTGAGCGATCAACTAGGAAAACCAAATGCTACGATTGGCCACTGCGTGTCATAATCATTTGCATGGGATGGTGACACTTGTCTGGTTAACCTTTCCAGGACCACCATCATCATTTGTAGAAGATGAATTTGTGTCTGGAATGACCAGATGCTTGGTTTCGAATCATTTCTGTTGCAACGGCTTGGGGAATATTCTTATTTCCGTATCATTGCCAGGGGATAGTGAAATATTTTCTATTGCTGCTCTCCGAAGCGGTGGGATTTTTTTCTGCTATATATACTTTTCTTTGTTGTGAGAAAAGGGTTCAAAATTTTGAAGGAACATTGGTTTTAGGAAAAGATGCCAGGCCTTTATTACTGTTTTATTTTATAGCAAAAGACTTTACTATGCCAATTGTTCAACCTTTCTGTTCTTTCATGCTATTTGATTAAATTGTAAACTATTCTTTTATTGTCTAGACATTTCATTTGAGAACTTCTATATATATTGAATGCAAGTTTACTGGTCTAGATCATGTCTAATGAATCTTCTTGGTAGTAGAAATGTATGCAATGCTATTTTATGTCAATGAATGGATTGTCTGTGCTATAATCATCAGTTTCTGCTCTTCTGGAACACTACAAATACCAATCAGGCCCTTAGATCTATGATTTATCGTGCCTATCATTAAGTCTTGGCGCATTGCCTTAGGTTATACTTTATTTTATTATATTTTTTTCCTTTTCCTTTTCCCTTTCCAAACCCCCATTATAGAAGAAGTTGGCTTCTCTAAAAACTCGGAGGTCACTCAGTTTAGCGCAAAAGGTCCCCCATAAACTGAGTTTCCCATAAGACACTGTTACCTTGTCAAATTTTGGCGTCAACAATACCTATTTTAATTCATCTTCAAGACCTTATGCAAGGTAACCATTATACCTTTTAAGAAGTTTGTTTGATCAATTGTTTTACCCTTATTTGAATTTTAATTCATCCTTAAGCCTACTAACTAGGGTTTAGCTTGATAATTAAAATTTATGACCTAGGGTTTCATCAAATAACCAACTTTTATCCTTATCATAACCTTGGTCAAACTATATAGTGAAATTCAATCTAACAAACATAATTCAAAATTTTAAGGCTTGATGTTTTCAATTCAATGAATAGATTTAGGGAAAAGTAAAACTCATTGGCTTTGTTGAATGCATGGAGAAATTTGGAAACATGGAAATGTGAGACCCTAAATGCATTGAAGCATTTAACTCTACTATCTCATTGTATAATTGGTTCAAGTTGTCTCTGCAATCTCCTCTGTATGCTACAATGGTTGCCAAATTTTCTTGTTCTCATTTTTGCTCATTGTTGAAGTTTCAAAAGGCTCTTAAGCTGAAGATTAATTAGAAAATGTCAAAATGATCAATAAAATTTTATTTATACCTCATTAACTTAATTTTTGTAACCATTAAATATAGGGAAGGTGGTAGAAAATCATAACACATAGGATTCCTTTTGTAGAAAATAACAATGGAAGTGGATATGGAAGTTGTCAGCTAAATCTCTACAATTTTATAAAATTGGTCTTAAGACTTCAATTATAAAAAATTGACCACTTTGTGGTAAAAGGGAGTGGAAGTGGATATGGAAGTTGGATATTCATAATTCCACATCCAGTAGCCTCTTCCACAAGAAAAAATTACAAGACTCAAACTTTAAGGACACAAACCTTAAGACCTTTTATATATAACTTTTTCACATGAAAGGCTGGATGACTAAACATAAAAGTGTGAACCAAATCATGTTCAATAAGGGGTTGGGTTTCTACAAACTTCCTTGTATGATACTTTTAACACTTGCACTCATTTTTGGGAGTATAACATATGTTTGGACATTCAATTAGGTCCACATCCTACATCTAGTTTCATATCAATTTATTACAAAAATTGAAATATGAAGAAATAATGACCTTAATGACTTTTGATGGACCATCTAAGACTTCAGGATGTATATCAAATATGTAGTAGTCCCATAAAATTAACAATTTATACGAAGGTATTTAAAATAAACTAAATTGATTATCATCCTTATGTGAATTAAAACTAAGTACATCAAAAGCAAAAGGGGTTCCATATTTTTCTAAAATAAAAATGGGATGTGTACAAAAGACACAACGATGCCTATCCCTATGATTTTAAAAATATTATTTCCTTTTAAGAAAATTTCTGTACTAATGGATATTATCCACCTTCTCTCTTTGTTACACCTACTCTATCCCCTCTACTCTAAATGGTGGTAGTGTTGGAATTAGGTGTGCTATTCACCTTGAATATATTAAGGTCCAGTTGTGGATAGATGATTACTTAGGTATGCATATCCAGAGTTTATGGAGTGGGAAAATAGGATGCCCATGAGAGGTTTGGGTCATATGTATATATTTTTATTATCCTTTAGAGACTTGGAAATATTTTTTGTAATGAGGCTTTAAAAAGGGTGTTAGATAATTGACTCATAAGAGAATTTTTAATTACTAGTTGGCATGCGTATCTAATTAGTGTTTCATGGGGAGTGCTTGGGAATTACAAATGTCAACTTTAGTGGTGAAATTCAAATATTCTTGTGTGGGGAGTTACATTCTATTTTGCAGGCCACTCTCTTATAGTGGATTGTGAAATTTTTTACCATGATATTTCAAGATCATTTTTGGCCCATGGTAATGTCTTATGGTGGTTTCTTGGGTCTCGTTGAGTCTATATGTTAAGGGATTGAGATAGAAGCATTATTCCTCTAGGATTGAATAGTGTTGACCTTCCATTTATCTTGATAGAGCATTTGACTTTGAGAATTCATTGGAACCATTTTTGTTGCTAAATAATAAATTGGGTGTGAAAGGAAATGATGAACTCATAAAGCCTTCTGAGATCCAGTATGCACATTCAATATCTTATGTTTCTTGTGATACAAGCACATACTACTATTCCTTAAAGAGGAAACAAGCACAATTTATTTCCATCACATTAATCCTTAGAGGAAAGTTAATGTATTTTGCAGATCTAAGAAAATCTCAGCAACATAACGATATTTAAATTAACATTTCAAGAATGAGAAAGAAGAAAGATAGATAGACAAGAAAGAACAATGATATACATGGGGAAAACCCTTTTAGGTAAAAATCCCCACACAACAAAGCATCAAACCATTGTATTATCGGTAAAAAATTAGTTACAATACAATAATAGAGTCTATTCTCTTACAAGTATCTTTACACTTGCAGGCTCACAACCTTAACATGGAGATTACATCTTGCTCTTCTAGAGAAAATCTAGCAACATAACCTTATAATAAAACTCACCTCTCTCATACAAACATAAACATTTTTCATGTTTATAAACTTCTATCATGGGGACCAAGGAATTCCGTATGTCATCTCCACAGTCTCTACATGCATGCAAATTGAAATGAAGAACATGCACAAGTCCAAGCTAACAAAAAAATAACTTGCCAAACATGTAGCAATGTGCACCAACATGCAACAACACACAAAAAAATGCAAGATGTCCAGCTTAATATTTATGAAAATATGAAGTGATGTAGGAGCATCCAACGTGTAAGAAAAATCTTGCATCAACCAAAAAAAAATGTTGTTTCTTTTCAATAAGGGCTAAATTTGGCAACTTACTATTTTTAGTAAGTCTATATTTATGCATGTATGGGAAAAAAATATTACACAAACCTTCGGAATGGAAAGATGAAGCTAATGGAAAATAAATCACTTTAATATCATTTTTCATTTGAGAGATATTAAAATTTCAATTTTCAAAAATCCTATTAAAATATTCGGTCATTTTTGAAGCACTTAGAGGCTCCAAATGGGCCTAAAAATTGGAAAAAAATGAAATTAGTCTACATTTAGGAGCTACTCTTTGAGGATGCACCTTCTCAAGATATTTCCAAAAAGGTATTATAATAAAAAATCCAATGGTCATATCAAAAGTTATGACCCTGCGAAGTTGTACTACTAAAATTAATAAAATTTTGAAATATCTTCTTGAGGAAGTTACACTTTCCAGAAGATTCTAGGGCAGTTACACCTTCCAAATAATGGATTTGAATGGGTTTTATAGAGGGAGGGGTACAACAGCATAGATGGTGGCTTCGATTTGTAGATTTATATAATAAAAAAGCTCATGTGATGACAATAGTAATGTTGCAATTTCATTTCCATTTCAGTGCTAATAGAAAATATTTGCTTCCTTCTTGCATTTTTTTGGTGAAATTCTCTATTGTTGTTGTGAGTTTCATATTGTAAGGGGAGTACCCTTCATCAAGAAATATTAGAGCAAGATTTCCTGAGTATGTAGACCGATAGTCAAACACGAGGCAGTTTGCACCAAGACTTGCGGTTGTGGGTTTGTGAGAAAAGATTCCATGAAGAAACCATGATGGGAGAAATGTTGGGGTAATAGAAGAGGGTTTTAAAGCCCTCCAGAGACAAGTTCAAGCACTACAAGAGGAGCTGTGTAGAGGAGCTAATGTCAAAAGAAGAGATGAAAGTGAAGACAAGGCTGAAAATGAAGATCCATTTAAAGAAGAAGCACATGATGTAATGGATCTTGGAGAAGTTAGAATGATTAGGGCCATTTCCAACATTGGAAATAGGCCAAAGATAGAAGTTTATGATTTTTATAGAAACCTGAATCCAAAGGAGTTGATCGATTGGGTCAATGACATGGAAGAATATTTTGAGTATGAGGAAATAAAAGATCTAGAGAGGGTCAAATTTGTAAAGGCCAAGCTAAAAGGCAATGCTAGCATATGGTGGAAGGAGTTCCAATTGGAGAGAAACCGAAGAGGTAAGGAGAAGATAACCAGATGGGATTAGATGGTGGAGAAAATAAAAAGGTACTTCATTCCTATAGATTATGAATTAGATTTGCTGAAGAAGATGCAAGGATTGAAGCAAGCAGGGAGATTTGTCAAAGAGTAAACATAAGAATTCTAAAAGGTCTTGATTAAGACATGCCATTCTAAGGCCAACAAGGAGAAGGTTTTCCGTTACATTAATGGGTTGAAGCCAAGCATCTAAGAGGATTCAAGTTTGGTAAGCATGACCATAATTGAAGATGCATATCAGTTTTCCCTAAAGGTGAAAGAGAAGTTGAACATAAGAGCCAAGAGAAAGCAAAGGGGTGGAGGTTGTGGTGGAAATACTAGTGGATGGTCATATGGAGGCCGAAGTGAAGAACAAAAGAAGGCTAAAGGATGCAGTAGCAATCAAAACCAGAAGGGAGATAATACCTACCATCCTTAAGATCAAAATAATGGAGACCAAAGAGGAAGAGGAAGATCTAGACAAGAATCGGGAAGAGGAGGCTTCCGTGGAACCTATTTTCAATGTGGAGAAGGGAATAGAGCCTAAAAGTGTCCTCAACATCAAGGGAGGACAAATAGAAGACTTAAAGGTAAATGCTCAAGCTGCCCATGTATATGAAGATGCTCAATCTTTACATTCTGAAGACATTGAAAGAGGAGAGGCCCTTGTTGTTAGAAGAGCCTTGTTGAATGAGGAGAATGAACCAGATCAACGAAAGAACCTGTTTCACACTTGATGCAACTATGAAGGTAAATTTTGTAATGTTATTAATCTTGTTTTAGAGGAAATGGTTACTAAGTTGCAGTTGGAGAGGAGAAGGCATCCAAAACCATACCAGATTGCATGGTTGCATAAGGACCATAAAGCATTGGTTAGTAAGCAATGTTTGGTAAAGCTTAAGATTGGTAACTATTAGGATGAGGTTTTGTGTGATATTATACCTATGGATGTTTGTCACATGTTAGGCAGATTGTGGTAGTTTGATTGGTGAGTGGTGCATGATGGACATGCTAACACCTATTCCTTAACAAAGGATGACATTCGTCATATGTTGAAACCCCTGAAGGAAGTAGAAGAAAAGGTATGCAGTAATGTAAGGATTGTTTTGGTTGATGGAAGAAAGTTCCTAGAAAGTATGAGACATGAGCATATGTGTTTCAAATTGATCCCTAGAGTTGATATCTAAAGAAGATACTAATGAGGTACTTGTAGAGGTTTCAGATTTGTTGAATGAGTTTCAAGATGTTTTTGATAATGTACCTGAAGGTTTGCCTCCAGTAAGGAAGATTAGCCACCATATGGACTTGATTCTTAGAGCCAGTTTAAAAAATAAGGTAGCTCATTGTATGACTCCAGAAGAGATCATAGAGTTGAAAAAACAAGTGCAAGAGTTGTTGTGAAAGGGATTGATCAAAGATAGTTTGAGTCCATGTGCAGTAGCTGTAGTATTAGCACCAAAGAAGGATGGGGAATGACAAATGTGTACAGATTCTAGCCATCAACAAGATCACCATCAAATATAGATTTCCCTTGCCAAGGATGGATGGTATCATGGATTGTTTGAGTGGAGCTAAGTACTTCACAAAGATAGATTTGAAGAATAGTTATCACCAAATCCGAATTAGAGGGGATGAATGGAAGGCAACCTTCAAGACCAAATAGGGCTCGTACGAGTGGTTAGTTATGCCTTTTGGGATAGCCAATACACCAAGCACACTCATGCAACTCATGAACGAGGTATTGAAAGAGTTTTTGGGTAAAATTTTCATTGTTTATTTGGATGACATTTTAATTTTTAGCAAGATAGATGTTGGAGGAGCATCTAATGCATATTAGAAAAGTTTTTGAGAAGCTAAGAGAGAAGTTGTTGATCAATTTGAAGAAGTGCAGTTTTGTGAACAGAGAGTTGGTGTACCTGGGATTTGTTATCTTAGTAGAAGGCCTTAAGATGGATCCAGAGAAGGTGAAAGCTATTGTTGAATGGCCTACACCAAGGAGTGCTATGGAGGTGAGATCTTTTCATGGTTTGGAAAATTTTTAAAGAAATTTTATCAAAGGTTTCAGTAGTATTTGTGCACCTCTAACTAAAACAATGCGAGGGGATATAAAAGAGTTTGAGTGTACTACAGGAGCAACAACAAGTTTTGACATGTTGAAAAATAAAGTTACATAGTGACTTGTTTTGGCACTTCCAAATTTCAACAAGGTTTTTTAGGTAGATTGTGATGCTAGTGGTAATGCCATTGGAGCTGTTTTGAGTCAAGAAGGTAAACCCATTGCTTATTTTAGTGAAAAGTTGAATGATGCAAATAAGAAGTATCCTATTTATGATTAGGAGTTTTATGCTATAGTTCAGTATTTGAAGAAATTGAGACATTATTTATTGCCAAAAGAGTTTTTTTTATTTACTGATCATCAAGCTTTACAATATTTGAATAGTCAAGGGAAGTTGAACCAAAGAAATTTGAAATGGGTTGAATTTTTGCAAAGTTATACATTTTTTTTTAAGCATAGGAGTGGAAGATATAATAGAGTTGTAGATGCCTTAATTAGGAGTTAAAATTTGTTAACAAAAATGCAAATTGAAGTTGTTGGGTTCAATGAGCTCAAGATCTTGTATCTTGAGGATCCTAATTTTGTAGAGGCTTGGAGAGCTTGCAAGGAGCCTATCACTTTGGATAGGATGAGATGGTTGGATTTTACAATCCAAGATGGTATGTTGTTTCGAGGGAATCAGTTGTGCATTCCAAGGAGTTCCATGAGAGAAAATCTGATCAAGGAGAAACACAATGGATGATTAGCTGGACACTTTGGTCATGATAAGACTATGCGAACCCCAACCTTGGTACTTGCGAAACAACAAGAATAAACAAGTTAGACAAGAGATTGCAAGCCAAAACAAGGATTCCCCATGAAATCCATTTACAACATTCAAACTAGGAAGAAAATATTAAAGAACACAATGGAAATGATAAAACAAAGATTGAATCCTAATTAGATGTGCAAACTCATGATCCCATGGGGGAATTGGTGCCAATTTGATGTGAAAATTGGCCCTTTTCCCAATTCCTAAGATGCAAGCTTGATATGTTGATGAAGATTTGATCCACTTTGTTGATGTTGAAGAGTGCTCCAAGCTAAAATCTACAAAACCTAACTATGGTTCAAGAATGATTGATGATATTTGATGGATATTTGAGCATGGTAACTTTGCCTAAATTGTGGATGATGAAATGGGGATATGAGCTCTTTATTTATAGAATTCCAAGATGGATGAATGTCCAAATTAGAGCAATGTGGGACTAACATTCATCCAATGGAATGATGCCACTTTTATATCTATGAATGGATGAAAGATGTGTAAGATTTGGGGTTTGTGCCAATAAATGCATAATTTTGAATTTCAAATTTGTTGAAATGACATGTAAGAGGGAAGGGAAAATGCAATAAATGCCACTTAGCTCAAGGAAAAGGACATGTAAGATGAATTTATTGCCTTGTTGGATGTACATGTTGACTTGGAATTTTTGAATTCAAATTGAGAGAATATTCCAAAAGATGCCTTGTGAGGAAAATAGAGATTTAATAAATGAATTAAATCTATTTTCATGTGCAACTTGCATTATCTAGAGGATGAGACATGAGATGAGATTAAGTTAATCAAGGGTTAATTAATTTAATGAGAGAGGTTAGATGATGTGACCTATTTGACTCAAATTTATGGATTTATTTAAATCTTGAAATAAGAGAGGAATATGACAAGAGATTAATTAAATAAGGATTTTGATTTATTTAATTAAAAGAGATGGTGTTAGATTAAATAAAATAAGGTTTTAATTTATTTAATTTAATGAACAAACTTTAGAGATTTAATCAAATAAAATTGATTATTAAATTAAATAGGGATAATTAGATCAGATGTATTGATTTAATTAACAAGAGAGAGTGACTTAATTAGACAAAATGATTTATTTAATTAAAGGATGAAAGTTGATGAATTTAATCAAATAAGGAGATTTGATTAAATGGTTAGACCGAGGGATGATTCAGGAAGAAACGATGTTAGTAATCAAGATCAGATGTACAATGTCAATTGGTATATTTTACGTGTCTACAAAGACCATTGCTATTGTTGGTGAGTGATAGTATTGGCCACAATTGCAATAGGATGTGAAGAATTTTTTGTAGCGTTGCAGAGTATGTTAGATGGCGAAAGGAACAAGTCAGAATACATGATTGTATTGGCTATTACTTGTACCTAAGAGGCCATGGAGGATATTAGTATGGATTTTTTTTCTTGGTTTGTTAAGGAAACAGAGAGGGTGTGATTCCATATTTGTGGTGGTGGATAGATTTTCAAAGATGGTACACTTCATTTTATGTCATAAGACCAATGATGCTATTCATGTTGCAGAGTTATCTTTTAGAGAGGTGGTGAGACTACATGGTCTACCCAAGAGCATAGTTTCAAATTGAGATACCAAGTTTTTTGGGTATTTCTAGAGGATATTGTGGAAGAAATTGAAGATTGATTTGAAGTTTAATTCTACACACCATCCAAAATTGATGGACAAACAAAGTGGTGAATAGGAGTTTGGGTAACCTGCTAAGATGATTAGTAGGAGACAAACCCAAAGGATGAGATTTGATTTTACCACATGAAGAATTTTCTTACAACAATTCTATCAACAGGAGCATGGGTAAATCACCATTCTAGGTTGTGTATGGAAGTAGCCCAAGAATTGATTCTAAACTAATAAATATGGAAAAGGGAGAGAAGAGTAGTGATGAGGTTGTGGATTTTTCTTAGAACCTGAAGAATTTGCATGAAGAGGTGAAGAAACATATCAATAAGATGAAATCACAGTATAAGGCTAAGGCATATGAGAAAAGGAGATATAAGGAGTTCCAGATAGGAGATGAAGTCATGGTTCATTTGTGAAAGGAGAGATTTCTAGTTGGTACATACAACAAGTTAAAGATGAAGAAGTTTGGATAGTGCAAGATCCTGAAGATGCATGATTGAATAAATGCTTATGAGGTAGAGTTGCTGAGTGAGATTCATGTTTCACCTATGTTTAACATTTTTGATTTGATAGAATATCATGAAGGAGATAAGGAGAATAAATTGACAGAGGAACAGTGGAACGTTCCACCACCTACTTCAAAGAAGGAAGAGATAGAAGAAATTTTGGATAGTCATGTGGGTAGAAGCATAAGAAACATGTAGTATGTAGAGTACTTGGTGTAATAGAGGGTAAGACCACTTGAAGACTCATCATGGTTATTTGAGACTAAGGTTAAAGCCATCTTGGTTTCCCTCTAACTCTTAAGAAGTGACAAGGTCACTTTTCAAAATTACCCCGGGTGTCTAATGGAGGAGCATCTAGGTGTGTGTGAGTGAATTTGATCTCCTAAAGTGAAAAAACTAAAATAATACAAAGATCAAGAACACAAGAAAAACACTCAAGATTAGGAATAAGATGAACTCAAACAAAATGCAAGAAAATGGAACCTTTTACCTTGTTTGAGTTGATGACTTTGGTTGGCCCTTTGATTGTTCAAATGTGTGCTCCTTTGTTGGAAAAATAGCTTAAAACCTATCTCTAAATGATGGTGATGAGATGGGGAATGCAATGGTGATTGTAGGTATTGCAATGGATGCAAGATGTGGGCTCAATCGGTGCTGCAACAATGGTGGAATGATTGGATGCTTGGATGAGTGCTAAGTGTGCTTGGATGCTAAGTTGGATTGCTTGTTGGATTGTTAGTTACAAATGAGGGAAAATTCCACCATTTTTAGGGGAAGTGCCTCTAAACAATGGATGGCCAGGATGAAGCCATGGTGGACAAGATCAAGGGCCAGGGTGAGTTGAGAACTCACAAGCCCTCACATCTTGACATGTGGCAGGTGAGATGGCAAGAGGAGATGAGGTGGAGGTACTACATAGTACCTTGGGATTTGGACAAGATCTCCTGATAAAGGAGGTACTTGTCCACATGTGGATGATAGGACATGTGAGGAATTGAAAATTTCTCAAATATCCACATGGGGATGGGAGAAGGAATTAAAAATTCCTCAAAATGCATTGGGGGATTAAATGTGAATTAAAATTTCATATGGGAAAAGGGGTGCCTTCTCCAAACGGAGAAAACATTTAATGAAGGTTGAATTAGGGATATGCCATAAATGGCATGGGGATTAGGTTGACCTAATCAAGTGATTAAGGTTGTGCAAACATGGGATTAGGAATATTAATAAATAATTAGAGGCAAGTGGGAGATTATGGAGGATGCGACAAGGAGAGAGAAATAATGAATTTAAAAATTGATTTAAATTCATAAATGCAAAATGACTAAATTAAATAAATTAGAGTATTTATTTAATTTAGAGAGGAAAGGGGGGATAAGGCATGTAATTGATTTATTAAATACCTTAGGGACATTAGATTGCAGGGTAATATTAATCAAATAATAAATTATTTAATTAATGTAGATGAAGGATACGAGACAGAGGAATAAAATTAGTGAATTTAACCATATGGGGGTGGTCAAATTTAAGTGTCTAAATTTTTACCCTCTTCGAAATATTGTTAGAATAACAGTGTTTTGAAGAAAAAATAAAACATAGATGACTCGATAGAAGAAAAGAATGTTAGACGATGCCCCAGTGTCACAGGGAAAACCGAGTGCAAGAGAAGTTGTGTAGGTTGCCTAATCATAAAAAAATGAAGGAGAATGCCCCAGTGTCACAAGGAAGTGGATAGGACATAAGAATGGAGGAAAATGGCAGGGTATTCCACCTTGAGAGGGCAGATGGGGAAGAAAAAGGAGCCTTAGGCGACTTCTTGATATGGAAAAACAGAGGGCACCACGCGATAGAGTGCGAAAAACCATGAAGAATGTCTTTTGAATGAAGGAAAACAGATAAATGAGGTGCAAATGACAGCCCATGGAAGAAAAAAGGGGGGGAATTAATTAATAAGAGGTTAAATAAAGGGTAAAAATTACCCAAAATTTAAAAGCCTAATTAGGTGAAAAAGGTAAAAATTTATAAATAGTAAATTTGAAAAATTACTATTTACCTTTTGCATACTTGGCTGATAACTAGACAAGAGAGAGAGAGAAAGAGTGACGAGGATGGATGATGGGATCGATGATGAGGGATTCGTGGATGATGAGCTTATTCACCGAGGCGAGGAGCTATGTTAGTAGTACTACTACTGAGCAGTACCTCGCCAAGTAGGATTTTGATCCCACTTTGTGATTTGATTCAAATTTTTTAAGCATAATTCAATTTAGGGATTGGGTAGATTAGGGCACAAATTTTCCACAGATGGGCGCATTCACCTATCCACAAGGAAAATTCACTTGTCCAACAGAGTTGGCGAGCGAAGGGGCGAGGTTGCACTCCACAAGGGCACATGCGTTGGGGGAGAGGCGATTTCAAAATTGCCTCTCTGAAGAAAGGGGAAAAAATGCATAACAAAGAGGTGAATTGCTGGAGAGGGGTGATTTCAAAATTGCCTCTTCGAGCAGAAGGGCAAGATCACACAACGCAAGGGCGGATGCACTGGGGATAGGCAAATAGAGCTATTTCACTAAAAAGGGGGAAAAGGGTGAGTGTGAATTCACCACTCGGGAAGGAAAAGACGCAAGGGCGAAAACGAAATCGCCCCTCAAGGAGAAAGGGTGAAGGCAACTTCACCCTTTAGGGTAAAATGGGTGGATTTGCACCCAAACAAGAAAGGGGTGAATTCGATAGGAAAATAGGAAAATTCATGAGAGGAGAACAAAGGGGCGAGTGCACTAGCGGGACAGGTGAACGCGCTGAGAAAGGGAAAAGAGAGAATTTTCTTTGTACAGAGGCGAATTCACTAAGCCTAGGGAAGGGATGAAAATGATAGAAAAGAAAGGAAAATATGATGAAAAGCTAACAAATCGTTCTGTATGGATGTAAAACTTTGATTCATTGAGGATGCAAGAGTGGCATTCAACTGTGTTAGAGGAGACATGAGGGGCAATGAATTCCCATGACCATGGATCACTGGCACATGTAGGACTATTGCATATGTTGGGGTATCCCAACATCTGAGTGCATCGAGGAATCTTGACAACATTGATGGAGAGATGGAGCTCAGAGACATCGACCTTCCATCTCCAGATAGGGGAGGTGATAATGACACTAGAGGACGTATGGAGGATATTGAGGTTGCCCATCTGAGGGCACTGAGTGAGTTGGGCCCGTACCCAACCAGTAGAGGAGAGTCTGCAAGTAGGTTTTAGACCAATGGAGTTGTCGATTCTGGGGAGTTAGATCTGGATGTGTGCTTGGGGTTACATTTACCGGCCCTGCCATTGTACCTCTATGCATTGATCAATGGGATCATGTTGCCAGATAGGAGTGGATGCTTCTGTAGCCTCAAGATTATTGAGGTTGTCAGACACATTATTAAGAGGAGAGAGGGGGATTTTGCATGGGGAGCATGCATACTAGGATAAATTTATAGGGATATGCACATCATTTGTTACAGACGAGGGTTGAGTGTCACCCACGTGACACTACTGCAGGTGTGGGCGTGGGAGCACATCAGTGTGGCCAGGATGAACATCTTGATGGCTGGAGTCAGGGACATGAGATGCTATCAGTTGCGTAATGGTGGGGGAAAAAGTACGGTTTTAAATTGCATTATCAGTTAGTGGGGGACTTGGAGGGATGGCAGTGGAGATTGGACAACTTGAGATTGGAGGATATCATATGGAGACCGTACCTAGCACGATGATTCCATGGGTGGAGGGATGACGATAGGAGGTACAAGGGTTATTTATTTTTAGTCTGTTACTTGATCAGATGAGATCCATTTATTGTTGAGCTACACAGACTTGACAGGGTTACGAGACAGTTTGGGATTCAACAGGATATCCCTGTAGGGCCACAGATATTTTAGAGGATTTCCAGGGAGTTGATAACACTATGGGGAGATACGATTATGTCTGATTATGCATGGGAGATGTGGGATCAGGTCCCATTGACACAATACCCTTGGAGAGGTGGGCCAAAAGATGTAGGTATGACTGTGTGCTATTTGGCATGGTGGGCAGAGGGGAGGCTAGGATGGGTTATGACTATACAGCCGATTGTGGGTGCCTTGGGGTATGGTTTAGATGATGAGAGGAGACTAGCCATTCAATAGAGGAGGGGGAGGATAGGAGGTTGATAGAGGAGAGGGGGTGATGGAGATGGAGGAGGCCAGAGGAGAGGGAGAGGCACGAGGAGAGGGGCAGGTGATGGAGGTGGATGATCTAGACATACACCCCTTGGTGATAGTGCCATATGCACCACCACCACCAAAGGATCCCACAGTTCTACTCACAGGGGCCTTGGCCCGACTGAGGATTACATAGCACAAAATCAGGGAGTCTAAGGAGGACATGGATAGATTGTAGAGAAAAGTAGGTAGATTGCAGGTAGAGGGAGATAGGGATTATGGGGCCTTGGGAGATGAGGCATTGCAAAATGTACAGGAGGCCTACGCGAAGAGTAATGACCTGAGGAGGTAGGTAGCAAAGATGCAGAGGGGGCTAGAGGAGATGAGCTCTGGGATAGGATGGAGTGTGTAGAGGTGGCCATGGGGGACACAGGGGCTATGTTGGAGAGAGTAGAGGCAACAAAGGCATAGGTGTAGGCCCTGTAGGGTAAGAGGGATGTGGTAGTACAACATATCTCTTGACTACAAGCACAGGTGGATCAAATGAGGATGGCTCATGATGCATGGGAGAAGGAGAGGAGATTGATCATGGGAATTCCAGATAGGTACAATATTGAGAGGGACCTAGTGAGGGCTTAGGCGACAGAGGTAGCAAATGTGAGGACAAAGGTGAGCTACTATATGTTTGCTTATCATCAGGCAGTCCTAGATACCACACAAATAGTATCTCCATATGTCACACGCATACCCTAGATGCCACCATCGTCCCATTCAAGAGTGACGCACACACAGGGATATAGTAGCTTTCGTGAGACGCCTCCCAAAGGTAGAGGTTCAGGGGAAGACTCCCCTCAGAGATCAAATGAGGGTAGTTCAAGGTAGAGAGGACAGAGGAGACAAGATTTTGATTTTTGATAGGTGCAGAGTGGATGAGCAACATACAGAGACAGAGACTACATACTCCTCAGTACATATTAGATATGGATTATTTCATTAATTAATTAGTTTATTCTTTATTCTTTATTCTTTTGGGAGATGTAGTCTCTGCATTTGATCAGGGCTCTGTACTTGTATGTTATCTGGTGGGTTTCAATGGACACGATGGAAATGTTTTATGTTTTTATAATGGACTTAGTATGGAATTTTATGGTTTTATTATGTATTATGATGGACATTATGGACATGATATATTTTGATATTTATATGATATGCAATGGAAATTGTCGACACCATGTGATTATAATGTGATGGATGTTTATTTATGTGTATGTGTATGTGTATGTGGATTATGATCATGATGTATGTATGTGATTATGAGGATGATGATTATGTGATATGCATGGGGTTATGATGATGATTATGCTATATGTATGTGACTATGATGATTTATGTTTATGTCTATGTGGATGATATGGATTAAATGCATTATGTCTAACACTGTGTGATGCAGGATGTGATGGATGATTCATGATTTTATATGCTATGGATATGAGACTAATGATTTGTGATGCAGGTGGCAATGGGTGTGTGTACACTGTACAATCAATTTGATTTTAATTTTATGATGCATGTCATGGATGTATTATTATGATGTGATTATGGTATGGAAATGTGATGCATGCAATGATTGAAAAATGTGGTGTATGCATATGTAATAATGTTATGGATAGATGTGATAAATGTGCAATGAAATGCAATGTAATATAATGTATATGATATGATGAATGTAATAAAATGCAATATATGCAGTAAGATGGACTAATATGTTTATAATAGTAACTCTAAACAACCTAAAATGATAATGCAATGAAATGATAATGGAATGAACTCAAGATCTGATTAGAATAACCAATCGAGATTAATCTAAACAACTTAAAATGAACATGATAATGATAAATGAAAAATGAGATGGAATGAACTAACCAATGCATCTAGTATGACATCGATCAAGATTAATTAACAACTGGATTCACCTATTTCTATGTCGCCCATGGTTTTCCTTATAGTTATGTATCAATATCATTTGCTTTGCTCATTTTGCATGTCATAGACTAGGGATTTGACAACGGAGATGACCTTGATATTGTTGTCATAATGATAAATGCAATCCTAAGTGAATGATGATAGGTGTGACAATGTATCACAATATCAATATGAGAAATGATGGGTGTGATATTGCACTTGTCAAAACTGTAGGAATCCTGAGAGGAAGAGAAGATGAGAGATGAACATTTGCACAACCAAAATCACTAACCATAGGCTAGGGAAAGGATGGATGAAGGTAAATGCAATGCAATGGCATGATAAATAAAATACAATCCTAATGCTATTTTTCCATTTTGAGAGAAATGATTTTTTCTATAGCATAAGACACGATACACCAGGGTATGAGGAGCCAAGGCAGATGTGTGTCTAATGCATGAAACAAACACAAAAAACAAGAAGGCTATCCCAACACCCCAAAGCCACCAGGGCTTTGGTCAGGCTAGATATTGGGATAACCACAAGCACAAAAGGATGCCCCAACATAACACAAGACCATAGGGATCTTGGTAGGTACTACATGGGTCCACCAAGTAAACAAAAATAGACAAAAGATCAAACATGCCCCTATGTTTACCAGTCAAAAGCACACCATGATATAATGGATCGTGGCGACCCTAATGAGGTATAATAGGGAGCTCAAATGATAAATGAAATCCAAAAGCATGGAAATATTACAATAAATCTCAAATTTCCTTTGCCACAGGATCAAAAGGGTGGATGGGATTGATGTGGTTTGATTAGGAAGGATACATCTTGTTAAGACCAAAGATGAAGGATAGATGAGATGATTCACATGACTCAGGATATTCAAAACTGATTGGACCTCTTGATACTAACGGTTTTTGTTTGCTAAGAACCAACTAGATAGGGACATACTTGATGACATGACACAATGACAAGACACACTCTAAAGACCTAGGGACTTGGGGGCTGATCAAAGATTAGCCTTGCCTATGTGAAAGCGTAGAGCCCTTGTAGTTCGATAATAGACTGATGACTGACCATGGATAAAAGCGGAAAGAGGACAATGGAGACCATGATGGATGAAAAAAACTGGATAGACAAATACCTCGAGGGATAATCAAATGATCAACCTTGCCTATGTGAAAGTACAGGGGCAACGTAGTTCGACAAAAGAAAAAAGACAAGACAAGACCTAAGGATGAATGACACGATGAGAGATCCAAGATGAGCACACGAGACCAACAAACGAAACTGAAGGAAAAATGATGAAAGCTCAGATTTAGGATAAAAGCTCAGGATTGTGGATAGCCATTGTGGATCGTGCAATGCCTAATCAAAATATACCAAGCGAAAGATAAGTGAATGTGGATGAAAGGACTAGCTTGATGGGATATTAGGATAGGATGGGAGGATAGGATGGAAGCATAAAGTAGCTAGGATGAAAGGTAGATAATGATTAAGCCCTCTACGAATGGTGACTGTTACTAGGTTTTGACCAAGTGTACTTATCCAAGGCGCCACCAAGGGTGGTTTTCACCATAGGATGGATTATTATTTTTTTTTTGAATTTTTTTTTATATTTTTGATGGTTTTTAACTTTTTTTTTTGTAATTTTTTAGGATAGGATAACCCAACTGACTTAGGTGTAAAGACTCTTTAGGTGCATGATGTTGATAGGATCCTCTAAGGGATCTCCTTTAGGTGTAGCAAGCCTATATGCCCCAGAACCATATTTAGTTGTGACAACATAAGGACCCAACCAATTTTCCTCAAACTTTCCTTTCTTGTCTTGATCTTGCTGGGTACATTGATTCTCCTTCAGGACAAGATCACCAACAATAAATTGGTGAGGATAAACCTTCTTGTTGTAGCTCCTCCTAAGATGATGTTGATATTCTTGTAGGTGATTGTAGGCCTTGATACAATTTTCATCTAGGAGTTCATGTTGACTTAAGCGTGCAACCCAGGTGTCCTCATCACTGACGAGGTTCTTCAAAGATATTCAAAGTGAGGGGATCTCAACTTCAATCAAAAATATTGCATCGACACCATAAACGAGAGAGTATGGAGTGGTGCCGGTAGTAGTGCGTATGGATGTGCGGTAAGCCCAAAGGGTGGGATGGAGATGGAGGTGCCAATCTCAACCAATATTATTAACCACCTTTTTAAGGATTTTGATGAGTGTTTTGTTGGTTGCCTCTGCTTGACCATTACCTTGTGGGTAATAGGGCATGGACCAACAATGTTGAATATGATATGTCTCGCAAATGTGTTTCATAAACTAATTTTTGAAGGGATTTCCATTGTCGGTGATGATGGTGGAAGGTATTCCATATCAGTAGAGAATATGGAAGAGGATGAATTTGGATATCTGAAAACATATTATTTGAGAGAGAGGACTTGCTTCCACCCACTTGGTAAAGTATTCAGTGGCTGTGATGATGAAAGTGTGGCCTTCAAAGGATGAAGGGTAAATCTTTCCGATCAAGTCAAAACCCCATTGAGAAAAAGGCCATGGTGTGATGATGGGCTGCAAATCTTGTGCAAGAGCATGAATTAAATCTACATGTTGTTGACAAGGTAGGAATTTCTTCATGAACTCACAAGAGTCATGCTCCATTATAGACCAATAATAACTAGCTCTGAGAATCCTTTTGGCTAGGGACATGCCATTAGAATGGGACCCATAGACACCACTATGTACCTCGTTTAACATAGTGTGGGCTTCTAATTCATTCAGACACCTAAGGAGAGTACCATCATACCCACGATGATAAAGTGTATCTCCTATGATGGTATAGCGAGAAGTACATTGGACAAAGGATTTGCATTGATTTTGTGTAAGGTAAGGTGGTAGGATATTATCATGCAGGTAGGTATAGATGTCATGGTACTAGGGTGATTCAAGACCTACAATATCACACACCATCTCACTATCAGGGACATCATATGCCGGGATTAAAAATTTTTCAACAAGGAACTCATAGTCTGTTCGATCTTTGGGCATGTTGATGAGGGAATTGATTGTAGTCATTGCATCTGCTGCTTTATTCTAGAATCTGGGGATCTGCTCAAATTGGATGAAGGTGAAATACTTCTTGAAGTAATCCACCGTGTGTTTGCAGGGTAACAATTTTTCATCCTTTGTCTGAAACTCATTGTTGACCTGTTTGATAATCAGTTGGGAATCACTAAAGACTCGTAGAGGGATGATGTTCCATTGGATGGTGATTCTAAGACTAGTGATAAGAGCTTCATACTCTGCTATATTGTTGGTGCATGGAAATGCTAATCTGAATGACTTTGGGATGTAGTCACCTTAAGGAGTGACAAATAAGACACATGCACCAACTCCATTATATGTATATGAACCGTCAAAGTAGACATCCATGTATCTGCTTCTGTAACTATAAGGACCTCTTCATTAGGAAATTCGGCTACTAATGGATATGCATCCATCAAAGGAGTATCGACCAATGGATCTGCTATGACTTGTCCTTTGATCACCTTATGATCCATGTACTTTATGTTGAATTCACTTAGTAACATGACCCACTTGACCATGCAGCCAGTCAAAGAAGTTTTGGACAACAGATACTTAAGTGGATCATGAACTTTTGATATTAGCTTGATGAGATGACTGAGCATGTAATGACGAAGCTTTTGTGAAATGAAGACCACTTCCAAGCAAGCCTTTTCCATTGGAGAATAATTGAGTTCATATACCACCAATTTTCAATTGATGTAATAGATTTCCCACTCTTTAGAGGACTCATCATGCTGAGCTAATAATGCCCCTAGTGCAACCAATGTAGTTGAGATGTACAACAAGAGTAGTTTACCTAGAATAGGAGGCATTAAGATAGGACATGGATGAGCCAAGTACTCCTTAATCTTGTCGAAGCCTTGCTGACACTTTAGATCCCATTTGAAGGCGGTATCTTTTCACAGGAGATATGTGAATGATTGACACTATTAGCTAGCTGGGCAATAAAACACCTAATGGACTATAGCTTCCCTTGAAGGCTTCTTAATTGATTGAGATTACATGGTGAGAGAATTTCCATTATTACTTTGAACTTGGCCAAATCTACCTCGATACCCCTTATGGAGACTATGAAGTCTAACAACTTTCTAGATGTAACTACAAACACACACTTTTTTGGATTTAGATGTAGCTTGTAGTGCTCTAACCACTCAAATATTTTCTTCAAGATCATAGGATGCTCTTCTCTGGTCTTGGACTTCCCCAACAAGTCATCAAAATAATATTCCATTATGATATGAATGAGGTCATGGAAGATAATAGTCATAGCATGCTAATAGGTTTCCCCCACATTTTTTAAGTCCAAAGGGCATGACATTATAGTAGAAAGTGCCCCAAGGGGTGGTGAAGACAGTTTTATGTCGATCTTCTGGTGTAATTCTGATTTGATTATAGCTAGAGAAGCCGTCCATAAGGGATAGAATCTCATGCCCTATTGTGAGATCGACCAACATGTCAATGTTTGGAAGTGGGAAATCATCCTTAGGAAAAGCTTTATTGAGATCCTAAAAATTTGTACAGATTCTAATATTCCCATTTGGTTTGGTGATAGGCACTATGTTGGATATCCAATCAGAATAGTCAAGAGGTGTTATAAACCTAGCCTCTAATAGTTTCTCTAGTTCTTTCTTGATGAGAAAGGCCACCTAGGGATGCATTTTTCTTAGCTTCTGTTTAACAGGTTTGGAATCTAGATGAACATCCAAATGGTGTACCACCAAGGCAGGATCTAATCCTACCATGTTTGAATAGGTCCATGCGAAGTTGATGTTTCCCTCTTTTAACAGATTGACAATGACAAAATGATCTTCTTCGAACAATGATTTGGCTACGTATGTGATCTTAGGGTTTTCTTTTGTTCCCAAATTAACTTCTTGAGTCTCTTCGATCAAGATGGAAGACCATTTGGATAACTGAGTTCCAACAAGGGGAGGATTAACATCCCCATCCTCCAATACCTCATTGATGTTTTCATTGTCGGATACACCCTTTATTTTGACTTTTGATGAGTCTGGAAGTGCCCCAGAGAGGTTTTCACTAGATGATCCTTTTTTATTTTGTTTCGTCTTACTTTTGTGGTTAGGGTGTTCATCTTCCCCCAATCCCATGAGATGCACGTAAGTTTCCACTAAAGGAAAGGTATTGATTGGCGCACTACCTTGCAAGTCCCAATCAATGAGTTCAAGATGGTGAAGGGAAAGGATGATGGTAAAGACAGATAGGTAGTTGAACATGGAAGGGAGATCTACGTCATCATATGCGAGTATGATGGGATCTTCCTCGGGTATGTCTTCAAGGAAATCATTATCCATATTAACATTATTAGAGGTACTAGTTGATGGTCCAAGACCCTTTTGCTTCATATCATAGCCTAAGCCCAAATGTCTAGGTCACATAGGAGTGTCAATAGGCTGCAATCTTCCTTGTTCTTCTATATTGAGGCCTCCCCCTTGATAATTGTACTTTTTTGCTAACTTGGATGCACAAGGATAAGTCTCCTGGAAATAATCAATGAGAGGGGGTGAAGGATCAGGCTCTTCCCTATATATCCATTGACTGATATGATCATTTGGTTGATCTTGTCGTGTTCTAGGAGATCGAAAAGTGCTAGACCTCATGTTCTTGGAACTAAGTGTTATTGTCTTCTCTTCTTCCTTGGGTGTGGATTGAGAAGGTTGGCCATAAGTACTAGGAGATGGTGGCATGGTTGCCACATTTAAATTCATTCACATCTCATACTCACCACAACCTTTATCTATGATCTGGACCTTGGTGATTGTGGATTCATATGTGGAGGATGGAATGGATGATGTGGTGGATGATGGATTGAAAGATGGATTGGAAGATGTTGCCTTCGGTTCCCCCATTTCAACTCCTGGATAGTAGTGAGAGTGAGGGAAGGAAGCTTCTAATGCACAAAAATATTCAAAGGGTTGTGGATCTGCATGTATAGTTACTTCCATCCCATTGAATGGGAATTTCAGGCATTGATGGTAAGTGGACGGAATAGCATGCATGGCATGAATCCATGGGCAACCAAGGAGGAGATTGTATGGGAGGTCCAGATCAAGGATGTGGCACATGGTATACTGCACAATAGGGCCAACCCGAATAGGAAGAAAAATGATTCCTTCAGAGTTTCGTTCTATGTTATCATAAGCTTTGATGGTGATGGCCTGATTATTTAAGTTAGCGTGCGTATACCCTACCTGTTTTATAAACTTCAATGTATAGAGGTTGAGGGCAGAGCCATTATCTACCAAGACCCTTTTTACTTTATGATGGGCTATGAGGACCTCGATGTGAAGAGGATGGTTATGGCTTGAATCAATAGATAGAATATCATTTTGACTGAAGCCCAGCTGATACGTGGATCAAAAATTTCCTACTAAGGCTTGAAATTGAGTAGGATCTATATCATTAGGCACATGGGTAGCCTGCAAAGCTTTGGTGAGGATTTCTTGATGGACGGGGGAAGACTTAAGCAAATCCAAGATGGATATTTGAGTGGTAGTCTTTTTGAGGTGATCAATGATATTCTATTGAGAACTTACAGGAGCTAGCTGGGATGATGTGGAAGCTCCAAGAATGGTTATGCAGGTGCGACAGGTCATGAGATCACATTGTAGGTCTTTTCCTTTAAAATGAATCCTGGATATACGAGGCTCTACCTAGCTTATGCACATAACTATACCATCATAGTTATAGGGTACATTCTTATAACTGACATTTTTCATGTTATTTTGGTTATTGTTATTGTTTGACCCAGGGTTAACATTGGATGTACTGACACCTTGATTGTGCTTTGGGAAAGCATTTTGATACATCTACAATTGGGAATTGGACAATGATTCCTGATTAGCATCCACTACTATATCTCCTCGATCTATAAGATCTTGGATATATATTTTAAGTCCTTGACACTTGTTAGTGGAATGACCTTTAATTTTGTGAAAATTGCAGTATTCATTTTCCCTATACTAGGCGGGCTTTGGTTTGGACTCATAGAAAGGCTTAGTCATAGGATAAGTGACCAGATAAATTGCTTGGAGGAGCCTATTGAAGATGACACTTAAGGATTCTCCCAATGGAGTGAATGAGTGTTTATTGTTCCCTTGACTCTGTTGATTGGACTGTTAAGGAGGATGTGGTGCCCCCTGTGGCACTGATATGATGTTTGAGAATGATGATTTATTAGGTATGTATTACGACCTTTGTGAGGTGTTTGATACTTTGACATGCTTGGTATTGGTGACACCATCATTGAAAACATTCTTTTTTTTATTCTAGTAGTGACACTTATCTCCAGATGACCTATCCTTATTTGGATAATAAATTTTAACTTGCCCCTTAGCAATGAGCACCCTCTCAATGATAGTACCTTTTTCTATGACCTTTGAAAAGGTTGTGGCATAATGAAGGTTGAGATTATGTGCCATATTTGGATGGGCGTTTGCAATGAAAATGGTCACCATGTCCTTCTCACTGAGATGGGATTTCAATCGACTAGCCAAGGCACACCACCTTTGTAGGTAGCTTGCAAAGGTCTCTTCTTCATGTTGTTTTTCTTTTAGAAGATCTAAGGTATCAATGTCCTCAAAATTGAAGGAGAAGTGTGTAAGAAATTTATTTGAAAGATCCAAAAAATGAAGAGATTGATCCCTTTGGAAGACCCATAAGCCAATCTAGGGCTACCCCCATTAGACTCCTAGGGAATAAACACAAGAGATAATTGTCATTGTGTAGGACTTCTTGGCAGTGTGAGTAGAATTCCTAGAGGTGGTTCTTTGGGTATTTGGTTCCTTTATATTTTTAAAAATTTGGAATTTCAAAATGCTTAGGAAAAGAAACAAGTGGAATCGAGGGATCAAATGGATATGGGAAAACCTCTTCAAATTTGAAGTATTTTTTGGAGGTCCCTGTTTGCAAGTATTTTAACACGGATTTGATCTCTTCCCACTTCTTATTGATAGGTGTGGGAGATGAAGGATTGGTTGGATTGGATTGATTATATGAGGCATATGGCTGGTATGATGTGGATGGAGTTAGGATGGTTTGATCGTATGATGGTAGAGGTTGATACGAAGAGGTTTGCTGATATTGATTGGGATATGTGGATTTTTCGATTAGCATAAGATATTGATAGGATGATGGGGCTTGATAGTACGAAGTAGAGGCACCTTGCTAATATGGAGGTGCTTGATAATAGGAGGTGGAAGCACCCTGTTGATACAATGGTTGTTGCTGGGAGTAATATGGATTGGACTAGTAATTATATTCAGCAGTTGGTTGTTAGGAAGCATATGGAGGTAGTTGTGATTTGGATTGTTGGTAATAAGGATTCAGTTATGATTTCTAAGTATTTGTGTAAGAAGGTTGTTGCTAGGATTGTTGAGGATTGTGATAAGTGGGATTAGGATTATATGGGGTAGCATACTTGCTTTGTGGATGGTACAGGTATTGAGCAACATGGTTTCCTAGCATTTGTGTTAGGATCTGCATATGCTGAGGTGGTTGTTGGTAAAATGGTGGTTACTAATAAAGAGGCATAGATGGAATTCAGGGTTGTTGAGGGAATTTTGGTTGATGAGGAGGAAATTGATAAGATGGAGTTGGTTGGTGAGTGGAAATTTATGGCTAGTGATGGGTTTGGGATGAGACACCTTTGTGATTGGTGCAGTGGTTATTGCTAAGGATGTGACATAACCTATGCTTGATGTGGGAGTTGAGAAGGAATTGAGGTATGTTGTGGAGGCTGAGAGGGAATGGTGGTATGTTGTAGAGACCAAGACAAACGTTGTTGTGATACCTACTAGTGAGGTGGTTGTGAAGGCGTTTCCTGCTACAGGTTACCTTGAGGCTGATGCAAGGATGGGATATTGTCTTGAGGCAATTGTTGATATGTGAATGGAGGTGATGGTAAATTGGATGTGGGTTTAGATCCAGGAGGTGGAGGCGGTGTAGCAAAAGGGATGCCCCAGTATTCACTAATGGGTGACTTGGTTGGTTAGGTGGAAGAGGTGGTGCAAATGATATGGGAGTTGAGATTTGTGTGATGTTCATGGTTGGTGGATTGGGGAGACTCCGTGGCATACCAAAAGAAAGGGGATCATTGGGATCGGGGCCTTGAGGAATGTTTAGCAGAGGTGGTCCCATAACCAAAATTGGAGCCTGAGGAGGTTGTACGACTTGATAAAGCATGACATTGCCAAACCCAATTTAATACCAACCCTCCTATGGTGGACCCTCAGTCATGTATGAATTTCCTGGGTTACTCTAAGAATTTTGAGGGTCTTGAGACAACAGGGGTGTAGGAGGTGTGATATTGACATACTTGGATAAGTCAAACCTCAATGATGGCTTGACAGCCTTCATGAGAAATGTGGCGAGGACTGTGCTTTGCTCATTGAGGAGACAATCAGTCATTTAGACATTGAAAACATTGTTAAGATATTTGTTCATAGTGACCTTAGGTTGGTTGACCATGCTCTCGTTAGTAGGAGGCAATGTAGTGTGGATTTTAGTATTGGATTGCGATGAACCACCATTGGTGGGATCCTAAGGAATGTGAGGCTGGGTACCTTGAGCCTATTGTTCTACCAAGAGTTTCTTTGCTTGCGATTAGGTAATGAGCATGAAAACACAAAACTACTAGGTGAAATAAGATGGCACTATGCTCTAGGATGTGCTTAAATGAATGACCTAAGTGATGACTAAAGGATTGATTGGATAAGATGACAGATTGATTGATTGGATGATTGGATAATCGATGGGATTGGATTTGATTAGATTGATTGATAGGATGAGATGATTGATAGGATTGGGTGATCGATTGGATTGGATTGATGAGGTTGACTCTAAACTAGGTTTAGACGTTGAAATAGATGACGTGAGATGCTGACAATCAGATTGGATAATGAAAAGGATGATTACGACATCGAATCTACCTCAAGATGGAAGTAGATTGATTGGGTCATGGATGATTACTGACTAAGGACAAATAAAAATCCTAAGTAACTATGATAGATGACAATCAAGATTAGGCACCTAAGCGAACTTGGATAAAAACCTCTAAAATTTTTTTTAGGGGATTAAGATTGAGGAACCAATGATGAAAATACAATCTAGGGATATTCTAAGAAGTAGCTATATGATTTTATTAATGGATATATGACTTTTGGAAAATGCAGACAGACTAAAGTGACAATTATGGGTGGACAGTTGATGATAAATTTTTTTGATCGTGGCAACAAACTTGGAAAATGATAGGCTTTTAGTGGCCCAAAGGATTAACTCTCTAGATTTTTTATGGGTAGTGCATACACCTCTGTGTAGCGAAAATTCACCTCTTTGGGTGACAAATCCACCTATTCAAGGTCTATGGATTCACCTTTGTGTCGGGAAACCTCGCCTATGTCAAATACTCAACTTCGCCTATATCTTGGGATGCAAAAGAAACAAACAAAATCAGGATGCAACTTCGCCTATCTAATGATGGGATCACCTAAATGTCTGATAGGATCACCTATATAAAACATAGGATCACCTAAATCCTCAGAATACCAAAGGGGAATAGAAATAATTGATTTACAAAATCACCTAACAGGGTTGAAAAATTTGCTAAAGTCTTGAACCATATGGATGAGGCAAAAATCCCCTATCGAGGGGTAACAAGTTTTCCTATTTCTTGAGTTGTACGAATAGGGAATGGACATGCCTAAAATAGGATCGCTTGTTAGACAAATAAATTTTCATAAGTCTTGAACTATACGGATGATGGTAACACCGACATACACGAATTTTCCCCTACAGACAATAGGTTAACCTATCCTAAGGAGTGTACTGATGAGGAAGACTTAGATGAGAAGAAAGATCTTCCCTGTGGACAACAAGTTCACCCTAGGAACAAACATGATTGCCTATTCTAGGGGAAGATGGGCGGACTTGAAGGATATAGACTGGACATAGACTTGCCTAAGTGTTAGGAAAACTCGCCTATCCAAGGAATTGGTAGACACAGTGTCACCTAAGAAAGGGACCCACAAGAAAATTTGCCTCTGATAAAGATAAACTCGCCTAAGGGGATGACCTAGATTAGATTCAAACATGGAATCACCCTTTTACAGGGCAAGATTTCCTATCCACAATGAAAATTTTACTTTGTGAGAAGCAAATTCATGACTGAGGGTATGTGCAGACTGTGGAAAGGACAAGAAACATGACAAATAATAGACAAAAAGGTTGGACTAACACAAACTAAAAAATAAGCACTGGTATCGCATAATGAAGACACGCCATGCAACACAATCCTAAAATTAGTATTGAAGGTTTGAAAACTTGATGTAGGCCCACCACCTTGGGTGAACAACCCAAGGTGAATACTTCATGATACCAGGGTGGTTCTCTAGATCACCCTTTCTTGCGAAGGCGAATAGCTAGCAATTCAGTGGCATAGGGTCATCAATAGATGCCATGGGTTCACCTTCACACTCTCACTCAAAGACTATCATAGTCCACCATGAGGATTTCTATCTCAACCCAAGGGAGTAAATGGTGAGTAACTTTGGGGTACGGTGCGCATCCCCTACACTACAAGCCACGACTAAAACATGGGTCTCTATCTAGGCTATAGAGGCTATCTCGTGTATCCTCAATATATGCTAGGTATGTGAAGCACAACCGTGAACATGAGCCCATCACATGCATGGATTGGGAGCCCCAATGAGGTACTAGAAAGTTAGACCAACCCTACAAGTCTTATCTAGGTATCACCCTAGCTTCAACACTTTCCTAGAAACGACGTGACTGGATTGGGGTACAAATTTAGTTCTTCCCCTTTATATACCCCATTGATAACATGTGGTCAGAATCATCCCTCAGGTGATTGTTGGATTCCAGTTGTGTTTATGGTTTGTCCTTGATGACAAAATCCCTAATCCTTATGATTTACAATGGCACTTCTTTGATGTCTCTTAGATTTTACAGAAAGTTATTTGTTATGTTTAAATTTCAAGATGGTGATAAGAATTCTGGTTCAAGCTATGAATACTATTTTTGTGTCTGACAAAATTTGTAAGTTGGTATTATTTGTCAGGATGGTTCTCTTTGCATTTCACAGGCTTTCACATATCGACATGAGTATGGTAGGGTCTCCTCGATCCACTTTGAAATGTCTGAGTTGCCTATCGATAAGACATTTCTAATGTTATGTCGATTGAATTTAACATTCTGGAAGCTTTCGGTGTAATATTGTTCGTTGTCTCAGCGACAGTAGTTATATCAGCATAAGTTAAATCAGTCGGTATGTGGTCTCAGCGATATTGGTTTGTCACACCGACCGGCACAGGAAAAAATCTCTATCGACATGAGCTTGGCTGTTGGGCTGAGGTCATAGCGAAAATGTTATGTCTCTCCAACTAATGCATGTGGATGTCTTTTGGCAGAAGTGTTGTAATCGGCATATGGTCTCTCCGAAGACATATTGTCTTACCGACCATGTTCAAAAAGGGTCTTATTGGCAAAAGTTTTTCTTCGGTATAATGTCATAACGAACCTTGTGGGTCTCGCCGATGGAAAATATTAAGGGCTCTCGGTGAAACATATTGTGTTCGATATAATATCTCTCCGACTATGGAAAGTCATGGCGAAGGCGAATGAAAGGCTTTCGGCAAAAGGTTGGTAAAGTCTTAGCGACTTAGAGTGAATAGTCTTTCGGTGAAACTTAATGTATTCTATGAAACGTCTTCCCGACAACATTAGGTTACAACGACAGTGTTAAAACAAGATAGAAGGCTCGTATATAAGAAAAACCATTTGTCACAGTGACCAATGTGTATCATGTGGAGTAATGTTGAAACATGGAGTAGTCTATATAGTGTCTCCCTGACTATGTATAGTCTCGGCTACTTGGAAATGATAAAGGCCTTCGGTATAGGTGTTGAATTGTCATGGTGACAATGTGTATCGAATGTCTTTTGGAATGACAAAGTTTGTTCTCCAAGAGGTCTCCCTGAAAGTTGTCTGTTACAACAATTGTGAATGAAACTAAAAGGGCATCTCGGTAAGAAGTTTCCTCATGTCTCAGTGAAAGAATGTTTTACTAAGGAAGACCATTGGCATAGCATGTTGTATTTGATATATCTTCTCTCTGACTCTGGTGGTTCTTGGTGAAAGTGACAACCATAAGGTTGTCTGGCAACGTTAGAGTTGCCTACTACATAATGTGTCATCATTTGAATTGAAAAGATTAGGGCAAACTTTTTGAGTTTATTCTCTTAAGCTGGGTATCGAACCCTAACTTGGCCGCCATCATGAATGTTTACATTTCTATTGTTACTGACTGTAACAGCTTCTACAGAGGTCTATGGAAGGTTTGTTTGATGCGCCTCTCTGGTTGGATGCTCGATAGTGGTTGATGGAGCCATGGGAGTTACAGATTTGTCTGGGAAACAATCTCACAAGTTTCAGAAGCTAGGTGAAATGGCTCTTGTTTTGGTTGGTTGTTCTGTCGTTACTTCTGAAGTTTGTTACTTTTCTGGCATTTATAAATAGGAGCAGAAAACTAAGTTTTCCATTCGGCTGTTATTGTAATTATGAGATTATCATTCTTGCGCTGTATGAAAATGTATGATAAAACTCTACAATAAAAATATGAATAAAAATGCAGAGATTGTAAAATTCTTTTTTTTGAGGTATTTTAGGGATTCAGTTATTGAATCTTTAAGGTATTATGTAGACGAGAAAACAGAGAGATATGTGCTTAACTGAAAATAGAGAAATCCTCTGAATCATTACTATTGTTCAAAACATAATTTGAGGGGTTGGTACTCCTTGAGATAGATATCTCTAAATGAGGGGTTGATGCTCCTTGAGTGGGTGCTCAAAAATCAGCCTATAAGGCATTGTGAATAGTTGATTAAAAGATTATGCCTGGAAGGCATTTAGGGAGTGGTTTTTATACCTCAGGAGGGTTTTCCACTTGGAAAAATATTGTGCCTCTTTGTTCTTCTGTGTTCTCTTTGGTTTATTATGCTGTTGTTGTTTCAGTTCACCGTTGAGTCATTATTTTTCTCAATTCTATTTATGAATGATTACATTCAACTCATGAATGCTCTAATCAGAATGATATTGAGATCAAATCTGAGCTGTGTGTTTAAATATTTTAAAATTCAGTCAAATAGTTAAGACACTGATTCACCCCCCCATCTCAGTGTCATTTTAACGCCAACAATGAAATCCCAGGCAGGTCGTGCTAAAGGAAGGAAATACTAGATGCTTTGGCTGGTCCCCAGGCTTGCACGTAGCACAAGGGGAGAGCTTAGATGCACTAGCACTTCCTAGGTAGACTAGACTGGACTAGAAGAAGTTACGATTTCTTGTCACCCAGGATCACTAAAAGGTGCAAGGGGAGTGGATATGTCAACAACTTGCTCCCAAACATAGCAAACAATGTAAATTGACCCTTTAATTAACTATGTGTGCCTAAATTAGTATGAAAATCAATAGACATAGCTAACTAAGGGGTCTTCGACTGATCGTCCTACATAAAATATGTCAGTAGTTTAATGCTTGGACAAAAAATTCGCTATGCACACGTTAGTAAAATCACACACTCACAGACATACAAGTTAGTGGATTATTCCCCGAAATCAAAACCAAATTGAAGCTTAAATAGAGAAATTAAAGGTTCGAAATACCTCAGGTTTGCCTCTATGTGAGACAAATTTTCCTATGTTGAAGATCAGGATCACCTGTTCGGAAGGATGGGTGAATTCATAGCACTTGTTCAAGTGGATGGGAAAATTTGTTGTTGCCTCTATAACTGCCTCAATCTCGCCTCTGTGATTAACACTATTGCCCATTCTTGGAGACCCTCCATGTATCCACCTTTGTGTCGAGTGATCTCGCCTGTTGTCTCAAGTTCACCCCTTTAGAAGAAAGGGTGAAGTGTTCACCTGTGCCCATGTAGTTTCACCTTTGTAACCAGCAAATTCGCCCCTGCATGTAAAAATCCAAACTTGCAAAACTTAAACAACAACAAATAGTAAAATGTAGACCCGTGATGTGGGTCCCACTGGGCATGCCAGAAATGTGTGTTAGTGAATTTGATCTCCTAAAGTGCAAAAACTAAACTAATGCAAAGATAAAAAAACACAACACAAACACTCAATCTTAAGCCTAAGATGAACTCAAACAAAATGCAAGAAAATGGAACCTTTTACCTTGTTTGATTTGATGACTTTGGTTGGCCCTTTGATTGTTCAAATGTGTGCTCCTTTGTTGGAAAAATAGCTTAAAACCTAGCTCTAAATGATGGTGATGAGATGGGAAATGCAATGGTGATTGTGGGTATTGCAATGGATGCAAGATGTGGGCTCAAATGGTGTTGTAACAATGGTGGAATGCTTGGATGCTTGGATCAGTGCTAAGTGTGCTTGGATGCTAAGTTGGATTGCTTGTTGGATTGTTAGTTACAAATGAGGGAAAATTCCACCATTTTTAGGGGAAGTGCCTCTAAACAATGGATGATCAGGTTGAAGCCATGGTGGAAAAGATCAAGGGCTAGGGTGAGTTGAGAACTCACAAGACCTCACATATTGACATGTGGTGGGTGAGATGGCAAGAGGAGATGAGGTGGAGGTACTACATAGTACCTTGGGATTTGGACAAGATCTCCTCATAAAGGAGGTCCTTGTCCACATGTGGATAATAGGACATGTGAGGAATTAAAAATTCCTCAAATATCCACATGGGGATGGGAGAAGGAATTAAAAATTCCTCAAAATGCATTGGGGGATTAAATGTGAATTAAAAATTCACATGGGGAAAGGGGTGCCTTCTCTAAAAGGAGAAAGCATTTAATGAAGGTTGACTTAGGGATATGCCATAAATGGCATGGGGATTAGGTTGACCTAATCAAGTGATTAAGGTTGTGTAAACATGGGATTAGGCAGATTAATGAAGAATTAGAGGCAAGTGGGAGATTATGGAGGATGTGACAAGGAGAGAGAAATAATGAATTTAAAAAATTATTTAAATTTATAAAGGAAAAATGAATAAACTAAATAAATTAGAGTATTTATTTAATTTAGAAAGGGGGGATAAGGCATTTAATTGATTTATTAAATACCTTAGGGACATTAGACTGTAGGGTAATATTAATCAAATAGTAAATTATTTAATTAATGCATATGAAGGATGCGAGAAAGAGGAATAAAAGGAGTGAATTTAACCATATGGGGGTGGGAAAATTCAGGTGTCTACACCAAGGTGTAGGAGCAATCTTGCATCAACCAAAAAAAATGTTTTCTTTTCAATAAGGGCTAAATTCGGCAACTTACTATTTTTAGTAAGTTTGTATTTATGCATGTATGGGCACAAAATCTTACACACACCTCTAGAATGGAAAATTAAAGCCAATGGTGAAGAAATCACTTCAATATGATTTTCCATATGAGAGATTAAAATTTCAAATTTTGAAAATCCTGTTAAAATATTCGAAGCCAATTTTGAAGCACTTAGAGGCTTCGAATGGGCCTGAAAATTGGCAAAAAATGAAAGTAGTCTACCTTTAGGTGCTAATTTTTGAGGAGTTCCTTCTCAAGAGCTTTCCGAAAAGGTATTATAATATAAATCCTTTAGTTGGATCGAAAGTTATGACCTTGCAAAGTTGTACTACCAAAATTAATAAAAAAATGAAATATCTTCTTGAGGAAGTTACAATTTCTAGAAGATTCCAAGGAAGTTACACCTTCCAAATAAACGATGTGAATGGGAGCTATAGAGGGAGGGGAAGAGCAGTGTATATGGTGGCTTAGATTTTCAGATTTTTAGATTTATGTAATTAGAAAGCTCATGTGATGGCAACAATAATGTTGTAATTTCATTTTTATTTCACTGATAATAGAAAATCTTTGATTCTTTCTTTCATTTTGTTTGTGCAATTCTCTATTGTTGTTGTGAGTTTTAGATTGTAAGGGGATTACCCTTTATCATGAAGTCACTTAGACATGCATGTGGCGTCCCACTAGATAAAATATTACCAATTTTGAACTCATTTTTGACTTCTAGTCTCTTAGAGTGGTTGTCATAGTCCCATTCAACAACTTTCCAAAATCCTTCCAAGTGATAACTCAAAATATAATGACACGTCACTATGGCACACCTTTGGGAGGTTTTTACAAACACCTCTTCCCAATTGAGTGTCCAAGTGACAAGTGGCACAATTTTGTGCTCTCCACCAAACATGCAAAAAACCAACTTGTAATCGGGTCCCATAAAGTGTTACAACAACTTAGAAACATATCACTTAGGATTTAATTGCTGAAAAGGGACTAATTTAATTAATTAAATAATATTGGGACTCTCTAAGGTTGAGACACCTTAATCCAAAAATTCTCCTACTTGTCAAAGACCTTTCAATATCCAAAATAAACATAAGATTTTTACTCCAAGGATCCAATCAATGAAACAACATCATCACAACTATCCATGGACCACATACATGCTCTCATGCACTGACAAGATACCTAAGAAAACATCCAAGATGCCCACCATATCAAGCAATAATTCCCATCATCCTCAAACATGCCACCCATGGAAGAAAAGTAACAAGCCAAGGTATAGATGCACCAATCCAAAGAATACAAGCATCAAATCCAAGTGATAAAAAAGGCTACAAGCTACTATCACAACTCTATTGTACTCACGAGCTTTACATTTAAGCACCAATGTATCCAACTTCAAACCCATTACCAAAACACAACTCTGAAGTCCAAACTTGCTCCAAGAACAAGATTGAACATAGATGTTCTAAAATAGTTAGAGCAACAACCACAAGTGATTGTTTACATCCAACTAGAAAACCCATATGACTAGAAAAAGCAACCATAAAATTTTTAATCCATCCAATCATCCATACCTCAAAGATATCAAAAACATAAATAGAACTTATGCCAACAACATCCAACCCATAAAGTGCAATCACAAACTCCATGTGTCAAACATGTCAATAAAGAACACACACATCTAGGAACTCCCATTGCATGGGTAATCTCAAATATGAAAATAGACCTTGGCATACCAAGTCTACCAATCAACACTTATACTAAGGTGTGACAAATAATCCAACCATGTGTAACAAAGAATAATCAAAATGATCTACAAATGCAACAAAAAAATATTGCATAGTCTTTGATAACATGTCACCATAAGTCTCCCAAGTCCACCACACTAAAAAATGTGAACATGAACCTCCAGGAAGAAGCCATAAAATATAGAGAAAAGTTGTAAATCATATCCCAATCATGTCCTTTCACCAACACCTCAAAGTGCCAAGTTGTGCCAAGTAAGATCTCCTTCACAACCCCAAAGGAAAAGCCTCAACAACACCCAAACGTTCAATCTCATTAGATCAAACATGACATATATATATCATGTCACCAAAATGGATGTAAGCCTATCTAAACAAGGAAGACCAAACCCAAAAAATTTCCCATATCAGGAAAATAGCCCATTTCCAAAACTTATTATGAATCAAATAAAATACCCAAGGAGATAAACATGCCAAACACTCCTCAAATGAACCATACAAAACTAGAAATCATAGTTCAAGATCCATCTCCATGAGAAGAGAAAGCATAAAAACATAATGCATCTGAAACCAACATGGGCTATACTTTTCATATGATTATTTTTCAAGTAGACCAAGAGTAGGGAATGAGATTGCTCCTCTAGGATATTACCAAGTCTCATAGAATTTATCCAAAAAAACTACTCTTAGGTCCATCATGATCTAATATCCATATCTAGGCGAAAGTCCCCTCAAAATTTCTTCTATAACACAAAAAATTCCTCACCCAAGTCTCCAAGTGTCCATGAGCATCTGCAATTGATCAATCCATGCTAAAAATATAAATACAACATTGCACTCTCATGAAGCTCTCAAGAACATGACCAAGATACCCAATACCAAGAGAACTAACCAGACCATTTTCAAAGCTCCAATAATGAAATCAAGAACCCAAACATGACACCATGATATAACCATCTCCTAGGAGATCACATGCAACAATGCACACATCCTGGCCTCAAGAGAACACTATCATATCAAACCTCTAAACTAGTATCAAGAGTAAATCATCACATAATACCAAACACAATCTAAAATAAGAATCAACCATTTCCAATCACATGAAGATAATTATCTCCTAATAGTGAACCTATAAATATGAAAGAACTCTTCTACAACAACATGATCTAAGATCTCCTCCAAGACATCCACAAACACTAAGAAGATTTCCCATCACCAACGATGAATCTATGCCACTGCCAAAGCTCCCACTAAACTGTGGTACCAAGCTATGCATATAAACATGACAACCATATCCTAAATGAAGATCACTCATGGTCCACACACACTTAACTACAATCCCAACAGCTCCAAAGAAGAAATGGAACCAAAATATCCAAGCCAAGAAGATACAACTACATGCTACAAGTCTGATAACTGACTATCCAAGAACTCAACATCCATCCTCTCATCCCAATGCAACACATACCAATATACAAATGACCACAAATAAGGTCAACTAATGAATTTTGCATAAAATATGAATCAATCTTGTGGATATAGACTGTCCACATATGATTCATTCCACTGCAACCAAATTGGTGGTCAACCCATACAATTGCATAACCCATGGATACCGAACATTGAAACATGCAAACTCATCATCACATTAGTAACATGAAAAATTGAGATATCAAAGAAGATAACATGTATATTTTCAAGACTCAAACACCAAATCATAAGCAGATCTGATTTTCCAAAAAAATCCACAACTAAGTACCATAGTCAAGGAACTAATCAAGCATTCCTGTAAATCTACAATTATTTTCATCTAGAAAATTGTAAGATTTTGAGCACAATATTTTCCATAGATCTACAAACCATAGATATTTCTTAATATGTAAAACCTATAAAATAATCTCTGTGTAAATCTAAAACCACTTAAACATCTAGAATAATAGATCACACACATTTCATTTGAGCAAATGAATACTCTAGATCTACACAAACCCACAACTTTTAGAACACAAGAAAACTATAAAACATTAAGAGGAAATAAGTTGTCCAAACAATTATAACAACTTCACAACCACCATCAAATCACCAATGGTAAAATATATACCAATATTTCCTCAACGAGAAAGCTACAAACCTCCTCATACCATGAATGAAGCATACATGCAAACATGCAACTATCTTACATCCAGATAACCCAAGGGAATAATATTAAAGATAGTTCATCTACAAATCCACAAAACCACAAGTTTTGATTAACCATGTAAAAACTACAAAACCTTGGTGTTTACCAACGCATGCGAGTCCATATCCGCTTTTCATTTGGAAGACCTACAAGTTTGACTAGAACAATGAAATATCATGAATGTGCATAACCATATATTTTTTAACAAAAAATCCACAAAAACCTTAGATCCAACCAACATGAAATTGGTCCATGTGAGTACAACCAATCAAATGAAGAAGAGGTCTAATAAATCTAGGCCTATTTGTAGGCCAACTCCACAACCACCATCATGTATAGACATACAAAGGAGCTAGGCTATTCTAGAAGTTATCGGATCATCTAATAATCAACTCCATATCCTAAATGCATTCAAGGTTATTGAAAGAATGTCTTCCAATTCTAGGAAAAATATGCACATCAAACCATAGTCATAGCAACACAAGTTTCTCCACATGACTAGGGAGCCAAACATAGACACACAATATGAATAATCTACTGCACACATCCACATAATGAAAGAAGACCACCATACATGAGGGTTATAATACACTGTCAAACAAGAGCTCCTGATCAGTTTCATATTAAATAAAATCACATGATCAAATCCAAAATATTTTATCTTCTCTATCCTTCACAATTCCTATTATCTCCTGAAAACAAGATCAACTGCAAAACTTCCACTCAAACAAGCATTAATAATCAACCAATTTCTTCAAAATAGATCCCATCAAGCTTTCCATGCTGAGGAATCACAACAAAAGAAATACCTATAACCTTATACACCATGAATCCAACACATGAAATAACATGCAAGCACGTGCAAGCAACATGCAAGCTCATTCAAGTACATGCAAGCTCATGCAAGAACATGCAAGCTCATGCAAGTACATGCAACTCACATACATGCACATGCAAATCATGTATATGATCTCTAATACCAAATGAAAGGACATGAGTAATTTAGAAAGCCTTTCGAGAACCAACATGCATATTTAGTATCTTATGTTTCTCATGATACAAGCACATACTACTATGCCTTAAAGCGGAAACAAATAGTTTAATCTCCATAACATTAATCCTTAGAGGAAATTTAATGTATTATGAAGGCCTAAGAAAATTTTAGTAGCATAACGACATGTAAATTAACATTTCAAGAATGAGAAAGAAGAAAGATAGACAAAAGAGAAAGAACAATGATATATGTGGGGAAGACCCTTTTAGGTAAAAAATCCCACACTCCAAAGCATCAAACCATTATATTATTAGTAACAAAGTGGTTACAATATAATAATAGAGTCTATGCTCTTACAAGTGTCTTTACACTTGTAGGCTCACAACCTTAAAATGGAGATTGCATCTCTCTCTTCTAGATAAAATCTGACAACATAACCTTGTAATAAAATTCACCTCTCATATAGACATAATTTTTTTTCATGTTTATAAACCTCTATCATGGGCACTCAAGAATACAATGTGTCATGTCCACAGTCTCTACATGTTCATGTAAACTGAAATAAAGAACATGCACACGCCCAAGCTAACTATAAAATCAATCTACCAAACATGCAATGACATGCACCAACATGTAACAACATGCAATACTTACAACTTAATATTTTATGCAAATATTAAGTCACTTAGACATGCATGGCATCCCAATAGATAAAATATATCCACTTTCCAATTTTGAACTCCCCTTTGACTTCTAGTCTCTTTGAGTGGTTGTCATAGTCCCATTTAGAAACTTTCCAAAATATTTCCAAGTGATAACTCAAAAAAAACTGGCACATGCCACTATGGTGCACCTTTGAGAGGTTTTCACAAGCATATCTTCCCAATTGAGTGCCCAAGTGACAAGTGGCACAATTTTGTGCTCTCCACTAAACATGTAGGAAGCCAACTCGCAATCGGGTCCCACAAAGTGTTATAGAAACTTAGAAACATATCACTTAGGATTTAATTATAGAAAAAGGGACTAATTTAATTAATTAAATAATATTGGGACTCTCTAAGGTTGAGAAACCTTAATCCCAACAAGGTTTTCTTTGGAAGTTGGGTTTTTCCCAAAAGAGTTTTTCTTAGGGTATATTTTTGTCACTCTTCTTGTTTTTTCTTGTATTCTTCTTCTCTCATTCTTTACTTTTGAAGTTTTTTTTTACATGCTAAGATATTACTGAAAAAGTATAGATAAATTTGATTTTCTCCTTTTAGGATTAATGTGAAGATACCTATATTATTAGTTGATATATTTTAAGTTTAATTGGTAAGGGGTTTGTGGGTATATTTCCTTACATTTGGTATTATAGCTAAGGTAGTTCTATAGGTTGCATGTGGTTTACATTTATTTTCATATTCTTGCATGTTTTTGTATATGATCTATCTGTAAGGAAACTTGCAACCATCTAATGAAAATTTCCACATAACCCAAAAGAGATATTCATGCAAATAAGTACTCATAATCCACATGCAAGAGAATAACAACATACCCATCAAAGATGACACAAGATATACCTTGGGAAAACCCTCAAGAGAGAAAAACCCAGCCTCCAAAAGCATCCATACTCCATCATATTATTCAGCCATGAAGCAAATACAAGAGTTACAATGAAAAATTCTGAAGCATCAAGCCCTCCAATGCATTCCCATGTGTCCAAGCATGAATCCAAACATCCCATGCCATGCTTCATAAATTCACTCCACAAGAAGACTCAATAATGATAGCCAAACCACTCAGCCAACCTAAACCACTACACATGTGTTTGCTTTTATAGATACAAGCTCACACAAAATACAACTAGTGAGTTGAAACCATGTACCACAAAACCATGTGTATACAAAACCACTAACCGCTTATTTAATATTGGGTACTAAGACATCCCATTATTTAATATTTCCCCAATATTAAATTATCATCACAAGTCTCCCACACAATCAATAATAATATAATGTTACAATACAACATCAAGTGGTCCCCAAATAATTATCTAGTGTGATTATCCACACCACCTAGGTGCATCATAACTAAATAACTATTTAATTACAACATCATGCTAAATCAATTTATGCAATGGTGTACAACACCATATCCCAACATTCTCCCACTTGTTACATACATTGCATAAGGGATCAATACATGAAATAAATCATCATAGCCATACATGAAATCACATGTATCTCCAACATGCTCTCGTTCTCAATCAAGATACCTACAATAAGAACAAAGTGACCACCATCTCAAGAACTCCTCTCATCCTCCAACGTGACACCTATGGAGGAAAAGGGACATGCAAAGGTGAAGATGCACCAATCCATGAACACAAGCATCAAATCCAAGTGATAAAAAAGGCTCTAACCAAGCTATTGTCAACTGAAAAACCCACATGATAAAAAATAACATCCACAAGATAGGCTAATACATCCAACCATCCATACCTCCAAGGTATCAATACATCAGTAAACTCATGCCAAGAACATATGCAACCTATAAACTGCAACCACAAGCTCCCTCTATAAAACCTATCAATGAAGAAAATACATATCCAGGAACTCCCATTGCATAGGTAATGTCGAATAATATCAAGTCTACCAAACAACATTATACATCACGGTGCGATAAGTAAATCAAATAATGAAGTACCAAGAACAATAACAATGATCCACACATACAACCCAAAGTGCTACATAATCTCTCACAACATGTTACCACCATTCTCCCAAAAGAACATGTACATGAATATCTAGGAGAAACCACAAATAGAGAAACCTATAAACCATAATGTCCTTCTACCAACACCTCAAAAGTGTAATGTTCTGTCAAGTATGATCTCCTAACAACCCCAAATGAAAAACCTCCGCAACATCCATAACACTCAACCTCATAGATAAAGTACAACATATGAATCAATGTAACAACTCCAACATGGATGTAAGCCTCTCAAATCAAGAAGATCAAACTCAAAGTAACCATCCACAAATTTGGAAATCACTCCATAAACCATCTCCTAACAATCCTCATCAAATAATGATATCATAAACTCAAATGCACAAGGAGATAACCATGCCATAACATCCCTCAAAATGAATCCTTCAGAACTAAATATCCATATCTCAAGATCCATATCTATGAAAGATAAAGCATATAAACTCATGATAACCAATCCTCAAAAGAGTATCTATAATCAATCACCATGAATCAACTCAATCCCATGAGAAATCAAAGCACAAAACATAACACATCTGAAAGATATAATGGGAAAATACCTCTCAAATAATAAATTTCCAAGTAGACAAAGAGTGGGGAATGAGAATGCTCCTCCAGGATAACCAAGCCATCATGACTCACTCCAAGAACAATCTCCTTTATCGGTCTATAATGAACTCACATCCATAACCAGGTGAAAGCTCCTCGGTCTTCCTATTGAAACCTCCAAAGAGTAACTATCTCAAGAAAATGTCTCTAATCACAAGAGAACTCCAACCATCACCTATGTCTCTAAGTATCCATGAGTACATGTAACCAATCAATCCATGCCAAAATCCAAATGCAACATAACACCATCATGAAGTAATCAAGCAAATGATCAATGTACCCAATACAAATAGAACTACACACGATCAATGTCAAAGCTCCAATCATGAATCAAGAACATAAAAATGACAACATGATCTAACCATCTCCTCCTAGGATATTACATGCATCAAAACATATATATACATCCTAGTCTCAAGAGAAAAAATACCATTCCAAAATCTAAGCGCACATCAAGAGTAAACCATGACATAATATCACACTCTAAACCAATAAAACATATCCCCAATGACATGAAGATAACCATACCAATGATGCATCCACATCATTGCCAACAACTCCCATTGAATCATGATATGAGCTACACATGGCATCATGACAACCATCCTCTCCATGAAGATCACCCAGGTCTGCACACACTCAACTGCAATATTAATAACATACAAGTGAAACCAAGATCCCTAAGACAAGAAGAAACATACAATTTCCAAACCACCATAAACATATCCATCATTTCCAAACCATCACTTTCAAAAGCTCCCACTAAAAGTGTATAACCAATGAATGTAACAAGCTATCATGACATTGTGATAACAATATCCTAATGAATATCAACCAAAGAACCTCACACAATAAAAGAACTCAAATGAAACATGAGCTCCTCAACAAAGAAGAAAAAGTAAACCATGATCCTCATACCAAGAAGATACATTGCCGCAACCTAAATCAAGAACCGATCCAACACCACCAAAAATGAACCTGCATAAACCATCATGACATGCAAAGTATCTAAAGCACAAGAAACATCCATGACACCATGATCACCACCAAATGTACCAACAACTCAACCTAACCGTGTCCCACATATCTACATAACATAGTCAAATACATAGGTCTCATATCATGACTGTACTTGGTAATACCATCTTACCTCCTCAACATGATATCAAAACTAGCAAACCAAGTGAATAAACCAAGACACCAAACTGAAAATGCATCAACACTAAAATATCTATGGGAATAGAAAACCCATTTCCGTCATAGTGCAACAAGTAAGTATAGACCACCTACAATGCTACACAACTTGTAGATACAACAATGAAGCATACAAATCCAACCAAATACTAATAACCATGTCAAAAAGAGAATAATCTGAGATGTAGAATTGAGCATACAATGAATCCAACCAAATACTAATAACCATGTCAAAAAGAGAATAATTTGAGATGTACAACTGAGCATACAATGAATCCAACATCAAATCTCCTAGATATGACAATCCATAAGCTCATAGTATCACCATAGTCAAAGAAACCCATAAACGGATTAGGATAGAATATCAGAAAATAAATCATGTCAAAACAACTCCAAACCTGATCCACTGTGTAGTGCTATAAACAAGCCTTCCGTCGACTATTCAAAGTCCAAAATCCAACTCCGTATGCACCCGATATGACCTATTGAATCTCAAAATGAACACTTGACTTCCAACTAGAAAACACTATCAAAACTATAAAATATCCAAAAATATCTGACACCACAGTGTAGATCACTGAGTTAGCTTTCCAATGAGTCCAAGAAGTCAAAAAATGAAGCACTTGGGCTAAGTTATGCCCCTCAAATTTTTTTTGCACAATTAGAGTATGAGGCAATTTTTTTTAGCCCCATGGTGGTGGGGCGGTAGTCCACCAATGGTGGTGGAGCCACCCATTTATGCAACTGGACCCAAATTTATTATATATTATATTTTAATTTAGAAATTTTTTATAAGGGTCGACATTAAATTTATTATCTGGTGACATTAATATTTTATATCAGATATTATTATATTTGAATATAACAAATTTCAATGTTTAAAAAATGGCAGATTATTTTTATTAAACCCCATATGGGGTTGTGGGGCTCGATAGGACCTGCTAGATGGTACCACATTGGAAGCCGCCAGACGGTACCGACGAACAGGTTGTCAGTCCCTACAGCCTTTGCAAGGTACGACAGTCAAGGGGGGGACCCCCCAACTTAATATATATAAATTTTTTCTATTAAAAAATTTTGGCCCCTTTAACATTATGATTTAATTTAATTTAATTTTTTCATTTTTATAGGGATTTTTTTAATGGCAATGGAATTTTTGTTTTTTGAATAAAATAATATCAAGTGTATAATCCAAAAATGGGGATTTTACAAAAAACAATTGCATTTTTTTTTCAACTTCTCCAGAAGAGGGAAAATTATATATCAAAATCCGTCTCTCGTCCAACTTGAATCCAACCATGAGGTCCATTTTGTCTGAGGAGGTCATTTGTAAAATTTACCCCACAAAACCCCCATTTGAATGCACAACCAAGAAACCCTTTCTAGCCAAAATTTTTCACACCCCAAATCTACAAACCCATCATAATAGCAAACCTAAAACCCT
>VDFB02353493.1:250300945-250432696 GCA_007258455.2 Sequoia sempervirens
AAACACTAAGAAGATCGCCCATCACCAACAATGAATCCATGCCATTGCCAAAGCTCCCACTAAACTGTGGTACCAAGATATGCATATAAACATGAAAACCATATCCTAAATGAAGATCACCCATGTTCCACACACACTCAACTACAATCCCAACAACTCCAAAGAAGAAATAGAACCAAAATATCCAAGCCAAGAAGATACAACTACATGCTACAAGTCTAATAATTGACTATCCAAGAACTCAACATCCATCCTCTCATCCCAATGCAACACACCAATATACAAATGACCACATATAAGGTCAACTAATGAAGTTTGCATAAAATATGAATCAATCTTGTGGATATATACTGTCCACATATGATTCATCCCACTGCAACCAAATTGGTGATCAACCCATACAATTGCATAACCCGTAGATACCAAACATTGAAACATGAAAACTCATCATCACATTAGTAACATGAAAAAATGAGATATCAAAGAAGATAAGATGTATATTTTCAAGAATCAAATACCAAATCATAAGCAGATCTAATTTTCCAAAAAAATCCACAACTGATTACCATAGTCAAGGAACTAATCAAGCATTCCTATAAATCTGCAATTATTTTCATCTAGAAAATTGTAAGATTCTAAGCACAATATTTTCCATAGATCTACAAACCATAGATTTTTCTTAATATGTAAAACCTATAAAATCATCTCTATGTAAATCTAAAACCACTTAAACATCTAGAATAATAGATCATACACATTTCATTTGAGAAAATGAATACTCTAGATCTACACAAACCCACAACTTTTAGAACACAAGAAAACTATAAAACCTTAAGAGGAAATAGGTTGTCAAAACATGTATAACAACTTCACAACCACCATAAAATCACCAATGGTAAAATATATACCAATATTTCCTCAACGAGAAAGCTACAAACCTCCTCATACCATGAATGAACAATACATGCAAACATGCAACTATCTTACATCCAGATAACCCAAGGGAATAATATGAAAGATAGTTCATCTACAAATCCACAAAACCACAAGTTTTGATTAACCATGTAAAAACTACAATACCTTGGTGTTTACCAACACATGCAAATACATATCCACTTTTCATTTGGAAGACCTACAAGTTTGACCAAAACAATGAAATATCATGAATGCGCATAACCATATATTTTTTAACAAAAAATACACAAAAACGTTAGATCCAACCAACATGAAATTGGTCCATGTGAGTACAACCAACCAAATGAAGAAGAGGTCTAATAAATCTAGGCCCATTTGTAGGCCAACTCCATAACCACCATCATGTACAAACATACAGAGGAGCTAGGCTATTCTAGAAGTTATCAGATCATCCAATAATCAACTCCATATCCTAAATCCATTCAAGGTTATTGAAAGAATGCCTTCCAATTATAGGAAAAATATGAACATCAAACCATAGTCATAACAACACAAGTTTCTCCACATGACCAAGGAGCCAAACATAGACACCCAATATGAATAATCTACTGCACACGTCCACATAATGAAAGAAAACCACCATACATGAGGGTTATAATACACTGTCAAACAAGAGCTCCTGATCAGTTTCATATTAAATAAAATCACATGATAATATCCAAAATACTTCATCTTCTTTATCCTTCACAATTCCTATTGTCTCCTGAAAACAAGATCAACTGCAAAACTTCCACTCAAACAAGGATTAATAATCAACCAATTTCTTCAAAATAGATGCCATCAAGCTTTCCATGCTAAGGAATCACAACAAAAGAAATACCTATAACCTTATACACCATGAATCCAACACATGAAATAAAATGCAAGCACGTGCAAGCAACATGCAAGCTCATGCAAGTACATGCAACTCACATACATGCACATGCAAATCATGGATATGAGCTCTAATACCAAATGAAAGGACATGAGGAATTTAGAAATCCTTTCGAGAACCAACATGCATATTTAGTATCTTATGTTTCTCGTGATACATGCACATACTACTATGCCTTAAAGCGGAAACAAGCGATTTAATTTCCATAACGTTAATCCTTAGAGGAAATTTAATGTAGTTTGAAGGCCTAAGAAAATTTTAGTAGCATAACGACATGTAAATTAACATTTCAAGAATGAGAAAGAAGAAAGATAGACAAAAGAGAAAGAACAATGATATATGTGGGGAAGACCCTTTTAGGTAAAAAACCCCACACTCCAAAGCATCAAACCATTATATTATTAGTAACAAAGTGGTTACAATATAATAATAGAGTCTATGCTCTTGCAAGTGTCTTTACACTTGTAGGCTCACAACCTTAAAATGGAGATTGCATCTTGCTCTTCTAGATAAAATCTAACAACATAACCCTGTAATAAAATTCACCTCTCTCATATAGACATATTTTTTTTTCATGTTTGTAAACCTCTATCATGGGCACTCAAGAATACAATGTGTCATGTCCACAGTCTCTCAATGTTCATGCAAACTGAAATGAAGAACACGCACAAGTCCAAGCTGAATATAAAATCAACCTACCAAACATGCAACGACATGCACCAACATGCAACAACATGCAATACGTACAACTTAATATTTTACGCAAATATTAAGTCACTTATACATGCATGGAATCCCAATAGATAAAATATGTCCACTTTCCAATTTTGAACTCCCCTTTGACTTCTAGTCTCTCTGAGTGGTTGTCATAGTCCCATTTAGAAACTTTCCAAAATATTGCCAAGTGATAACTCAAAAAAAAATGGCACATGTCACTATGGTGCACCTTTGAGAGGTTTTCACAAACATCTCTTCCCAATTGAGTGCCCAAGTGAAAAGTGGCACAATTTTGTGCTCTCCACTAAACATGCAGGAAGCCAACTCGCAATCGGGTCCCACAAAGTGTTATAGCAACTTAGAAACATATCACTTAGGATTTAATTATAGAAAAAGGGACTAATTTAATTAATTAAATAATCTTGGGACTCTCTAAGGTTGAGAAACCTTAATCCCAACAAGGTTTTCTTTGGAAGTTGGGTTTTTCCCAAAAGAGTTTTTCTTAGGGTATATTTTTGTCACTCTTGTTCTTGTTTTTTCTTGTATTCTTCTTCTCTCATTCTTTACTTTTGAATTTTTTTTACATTAATGTGAAGATACCTATATTATTAGTTGATATATTTTAAGTTTAATTGGTAAGGGGTTTGTGGGTATATTTCCTTATATTTGGTATTAGAGCTAAGGTATTTCTATAGGTTGCATGTGGTTTACATGTATTTTAATATTCTTGCATGTGATCTATCTGTAAGGAAACTTGCAACCATCTAATGAAAATTTCCACATAACCCAAAAGAGATATTCATGCAAATAAGTACTCAGAATCCACATGCAAGAGAATAGACAACATACCCATCAAATATGACACAAGATATACCTTGGGAAAACCCTCAAGAGAGAAAAAACCAGCCTCCAAAAGCATCCATACTCCATCATATTATTCAGCCATGAAGCAAATACAAGAGTTACAATGAAAACTTCTGAAGCATCAAGCCCTCCAATGCATTCCCATGTGTCCAAGCATGAATCAAAACATCCCATTCCATGCTTCATAAATTCACTCCTCAAGAAGGCTCAATAAGGATAGCCAAACCACTCAGCCAACTTAAACCACTACACATGTGTTTGCTTTTATAGATACAAGCTCACACAAAATACAACTAGTGAGTTGAAACCATGTACCACAAAACCATGTGTATACAAAACCACTAACCCCTTATTTAATATTGGGTACTAAGACATCACATTATTTAATATTTCCCCAATATTAAATTATCATCACAAGTCTCCCACACAAATAATAATAATATAATGTTATAATACAACATCAAGTGGTCCCCAAATAATTATCTAGTGTGATTATCCACACCACCTAGGTGCATCACAACTAAATAACTATTTAATTACAACATCATGCTAAATCAATTTATGCAATGGTGTACAACACCATATCCCAACGTTCGCCCACTTATTACATACATTGCATAAGGGATCAATACATGAAATCACATGTATCTCCAACATGCTCTCCTTCTCCATTAAGATACCTACAATAAGAACAAAGTGACCACCATCTCAAGCAAGAAATCCTCTCATCCTCCAATGTGACACCTATGGAAGAAAAGGGACATGCGAAGGTGAAGATGCACCAATCCATGAACACAAGCATCAAATCCAAGTGATAAAAAAGGCTCTAACCAAGTTGTTGTCAACTGAAAAACCCACATGATAAAAAATAACATCCACAACATAGGCTAATACATCCAACCATCCATACCTCTAAGGTATCAATACATCAGTAAACTCATGCCAAGAACATATGCAACCTGTAAACTGCAACCACAAGCTCCCTCTATAAAACCTATCAATGAAGAAAATACATATCCAGGAACTCCCACTGCATAGGTAATGCCAAATAATATCAAGTCTACCAACCAACATTATACATCAAGGTGCAATAAGTAAATCAAATAATGAAGTACCAAGAACAATAACAATGATCCACACATACAACCCAAAGTGCTACATAATCTCTCACAACATGTTACCACCATTCTCCCAAAAGAACATATACATGAATATCTAGGAGAAACCAAAAATAGAGAAACCTATAAACCATAATGTCCTTCTACCAACACCTCAAAAGTGTATTGTTGTGTCAAGTATGATCTCCTAACAACCCCAAATGAAAAGCCTCAACAACATCCATAACACTCGACCTCATAGATAAAGTACAACATATGAATCAATGTAACAACACCAACATGGATGTAAGCCTCTCAAATCAAGAAGATCAAACTCAAAGTAACCATCCACAAATTTAGAAATCACCCCATAAACCATCTCCTAACAATCCTCATCAAATAATGATATCATAAACTGAAATGCACAAGGAGATAACCATGCCATAACATCCCTCAAAATGAATCCTTCAGAACTAAATATCCATATCTCAAGATCCATATCTATGAAAGATAAAGCATATAAACTCATGATAACCAATCCTCAAAAGAGTATCTATAATCAATCACCATGAATCAACTCAATCCCATGAGAAATCAAAGCACAAAACATAACACATCTGAAAGATATAATGGGAAAATACCTCTCAAATAATAAATTGCCAAGTAGACCAAGAGTGGGGAATGAGAATGCTCCTCCGGGATAACCAAGCCATCATGACTTACTCCAAGAACAATCTCCTTTATCGGTCTACAATGAACTCACATCCATAACCAAGTGGAAGCTCCTCAGTCTTCCTGTTGAAACCTCCAAAGAGTAACTGTCTCAAGCAAATGTCTCTAATCACAAGATAACTCCAACCGTCACCTACATCTCCAAGTATCCATGAGTACATGTAACAAATAAATCCATGCCAAAATCCAAATGCAACATAGCACCATCATGAAGTAATCAAGCAAATGATCAATGTACCCAATACAAATAGAACCACACACAATCAATGTCAAAGATCCAATCATGAATCAAGAACATAAACATGACAACATGATCTAACCATCTCCTCCTAGGAGATTACATGCATCAAAACATATTTATACATCCTATTCTCAAGAGAAAAAGTACCATTCCAAACTCTAAGCACACATTAAGAGTAAACCATGACATAATATCACACTCTAAACCAAGAAAACATATCCCCAATGACATGAAGATAACCATACCAATGATGCATCCACAACACTGCCAACAACTCCCATTGAATCATGATACGAGCTACACATGGCATCATAAAAACCATCCTCTCCATGAAGATCATTTTGGTCTGCACACACTCAACTGCAATATTAATAACATACAAGTGAAACCAAGATCCCTAAGACAAGAAGAAACATACAATTTCCAAACCACCATAAATATATCCATCATCGCCAAACCATCACTTTCAAAAGCTCCCACTAAAAGTGTATAACCAATGAATGTAACAAGCTATCAAGACATTGTGATAACAATATCCTAATGAATATCAACCAAAGACCCTCACACAATAAAAGAACTCAAATGAAACATGAGCTCCTCAACAAAGAAGAAAAATTAAACCATGATCCTCATACCAAGAAGATACACTGCCACAACCTAAATCAAGAACTGATCCAACACCACCAAAAATGCACTTGCATAAACCATCATGACATGCAAAGTATCTAAAGCACAAGAAACATCGATGACACCATGATCACCACCAAATGTACCAACAAATCAACCCAATCATGTCCCACATATCTACATAACATAGTCAAATACATAGGTCTCATATCATGACTGTACTTGGTAATACCATCTTACCTCCTCAACATGATATCAAAACTAGCAAACCAAGTAAATAAACCAAGCCACCAAACTGAAAATGCATCAACACTAAAATATCTATGGGAATAGAAAACCCATGTTCGTCATAGGTGTAACAAGTAAGTATAGACCACCTACAATTCTACACAACTTGTAGATACAACAATGAAGCATACAAATCCAACCAAATACTAATAACCATGTCAAAAAGAGAATAATCTGAGATGTAGAATTGAGCATACAATGAATCCAACCAAATACTAATAACCATGTCAAAAAGAGAATAATTTGAGATGTACAACTGAGCATACAATGAATCCAACATCAAATCTCCTAGATATGACAATCCATAAGCTCATAGTATCACCATAGTCAAAGAAACCCATAAACGGATTAGGATAGAATATCAGAAAATAAATCATGTCAAAACAACTCCAAACCTGATCCACTGTGTAGTGCTATAAACAAGCCTTCCGTCGACTATTCAAAGTCCAAAATCCAACTCCGTATGCACCCGATATGACCTATTGAATCTCAAAATGAACACTTGACTTCCAACTAGAAAACACTATCAAAACTATAAAATATCCAAAAATATCTGACACCACAGTGTAGATCACTGAGTTAGCTTTCCAATGAGTCCAAGAAGTCAAAAAATGAAGCACTTGGGCTAAGTTATGCCCCTCAAATTTTTTTTGCACAATTAGAGTATGAGGCAATTTTTTTTAGCCCCATGGTGGTGGGGCGGTAGTCCACCAATGGTGGTGGAGCCACCCATTTATGCAACTGGACCCAAATTTATTATATATTATATTTTAATTTAGAAATTTTTTATAAGGGTCGACATTAAATTTATTATCTGGTGACATTAATATTTTATATCAGATATTATTATATTTGAATATAACAAATTTCAATGTTTAAAAAATGGCAGATTATTTTTATTAAACCCCATATGGGGTTGTGGGGCTCGATAGGACCTGCTAGATGGTACCACATTGGAAGCCGCCAGACGGTACCGACGAACAGGTTGTCAGTCCCTACAGCCTTTGCAAGGTACGACAGTCAAGGGGGGGACCCCCCAACTTAATATATATAAATTTTTTCTATTAAAAAATTTTGGCCCCTTTAACATTATGATTTAATTTAATTTAATTTTTTCATTTTTATAGGGATTTTTTTAATGGCAATGGAATTTTTGTTTTTTGAATAAAATAATATCAAGTGTATAATCCAAAAATGGGGATTTTACAAAAAACAATTGCATTTTTTTTTCAACTTCTCCAGAAGAGGGAAAATTATATATCAAAATCCGTCTCTCGTCCAACTTGAATCCAACCATGAGGTCCATTTTGTCTGAGGAGGTCATTTGTAAAATTTACCCCACAAAACCCCCATTTGAATGCACAACCAAGAAACCCTTTCTAGCCAAAATTTTTCACACCCCAAATCTACAAACCCATCATAATAGCAAACCTAAAACCCTTATATCTATAATAAACAACCCACAAAACCCTCATATCTTGCCATGTATTTCATTTTCTCATGCATTGCATAGATTCAAACTTCAAGCAATATTTTCTCAACCTAGGGTATAACAACAAATCTTCAACCATGAAAGCTCTTATACTAATTGTAAGAAAACTTGTAGCCATCTAATGAAAATTTCCACATAACTCAAAAGAGATATTCATGCAAATAAGTACTTAGAATCCACATGCAAGAGAATAGACAACATACCCATCAAAGATGACACAAGATATACCTTGGGAAAAACCTCAAGAGGGAAAAACGTAGCCTCCAAAAGCATCCATACTCCATCATATTATTTAGCCATGAAGCAAATACAAGAGTTACAATGAACACTTCTAAAGCATCAAGCCCTCCAATGCATTCCCATGTGTCCAAGCATGAAACTACACATGGTCATAAATACACTCCTCAAGAAGGCTCAATAATGACAACCAAACCTCTCAGCCAACCTAAATCACTACACATGTGTTTTCTTTTATAGACACAAGCTCACACAAAATACAACTTGTGGTAAGGTGAAACCATATACCACAAAACCATGTGAATACAAAACCACTAACCCCTTATTTAATATTGGGCACTAAGACATCACATTATTTAATATTTCCCCAATATTAAATTATTATCACATGTCTCCCACACAAATAATAATAATAATACAATGTTACAATACAACATCAAGTGGTCCCCAAATAATTACCTAGTGTGATTATCCACACCACCTAGGTGCATCACAACTAAATAATTATTTAATTACAATATTATGATAAATCAATTTATGAAATGGTGTACAACACCATATCCCAACACAATCCATGGTGATTTGAGTTCTCGATATTCCTCCATTTTAACTTATTATCCTTGCAATATTATGGGAGGATGTAGGAAGGAATCATTTGATTATTGATCCTTCTTTAAGTGGGTTTTTGTAGTGTATCTAGTTTGATATTTTTGGAAATAATAATGCAAGAACTAGTGGAATGGAATTTTTTTTCAATGAAACCAAAATTATGCCTTAGATGCTCAAGGTGGATGGAGATCCTATTTGATAGTATGGTACCATCCTTTGGTATTGTGGCTGAAATGTTGGAAAATGGATGAGGGCTAAAGGATTTTACTCTAGGGCTTTAGTCACCTTTTCCTTGGATTTCATTTAGAATTGTGGTAGTAGGGGGTTTGCTGAATTTGGACAAGATATAGGTCTGACTTACAACCTAAAAGGTGAGTCAACCTACCCTTGACCAAATATTGAATGGACCTAAGGATGAAAGGAAATGTTTTAACTATCCAAATGATGAATTATTGTTTTGATGCAAATACAACAACCACAAAAAGTCACAAAAAAATTCATATTGCAGAAATAGATAGAGCAGGACACTATGCACCTGTGATATAAATTTGGAGTTGATTTATGAGGACCTAGTTGCCCTAGGAGACTATGTCCTAGTAGGATGATCCTGAATTTGATTTCACAGTCCTTTGATGCTAGATCAGAGCCTTTGTTTTCTATTTTTTGCACTATCAGATCACTATCAGATATTGTTGTAACTGAGTTTTTTCGTTTGTTGTCAAGGTATAGAATTTGAATACAACAATGAATAATTAGCCTTCAAACTTCTCCCAATATTCTTTAGATTTGAAACCTACTAATTCAAAGAGAGAGGAAGGATTGTGTCATATAGGGGCTTGCCTTAGTCGAACCCTGTGTTGGTGTTTCCACCACCCTCCAATGGCTTCCTTGAAGGACTTAAGTCATACAAATCTCCTCAAGCCTTGATTCTTGCTTAGTAAACTCATATGCAATACAAAACCTCTTGACTTTAAATTCATTTTACCTTTTCCTTATTAAATCCATTTCCAATTTTATTTGTTCCATGGAATTCTTAAGTTCACTTGAATCTTTGATTTCATTTGTTCAACTCCACTTATAACATCATCTCTCACTTTATTTTCTTGCATGTAAAAATTCATGTATGCAATATAAAACATCTTGACTTCTAAATTCATTTTTCCTTTTCCTTATTGAATCTATTTCCAATTGTATTTGTTCCATGGAATTCTTAAGTTCACTTGAATCTTTGATTTCATTTGTTCAACTCCACTCATAGCATCATCTCTCACTTTCTTTGCTTGCATGTATATTCATATGCAATACAAAATCTCTTGACTTTAAATTCATTTTTCCATTTCCTTATTGAATCTAGATTTCCAATTGTATTTGTTCCATGGAATTCTTAAATTCATTTGAATCTTTGGTTTCATTCTTGAGTTCAACTCTGCTTATAGCATCATCTCTCACTTTCTTTTCTTGCATGTATATTCATATGCAATACAAAACCTCTTGAATTTAAATTCATTTTTCCTTTTCCTTATTAAATCTATTTCCAATTGTATTTGTTCCATGGAATTCTTAAGTTCACTTGAATCTTTGATTTCATTTTTTTAACTCAACTTATAGCATCATCTCTCACTTTATTTTCTTGCATGTAAATTTATATATGAAATAGAAAACCTCTTGACTTTAAATTCATTTTGCCTTTTTCTTATTGAATCTATTTCCAATTGTATTTTTTCTATGGACCATACACTTTACATTGACTGGATATTTCATTTTTGTGTTTAAATATATTTAATTTTCATGTTAGTTGAGAATGCTCATGTATACTTAGATTTGATTTGTATTTTCCCACCAAGATCAATCCTTTAATGCTTAGGTTTGATCCTATGTGGCTCAACATTGACCATAAAATTTAATTCAAAATCAAAAAAATTAAATTGTCTTTTCATATTAGCTCTTAGGAATTGACCTAACTTACATGTTTGCATGAATTGTTTCTATTTCTTGGTATTTAAAGATATTCATTTGTGTAATTAATTACATCCATTTTTCTAAATACAAAGAGAAACCATTCTAGGAACATTTTTATTTAGATCATGTAAAATGAGGACATATTACATCTCAAAATTTGTCATCACCCTTATGCATTTTCAAATGTACCAAAGATCATAGCAAACTAGGTTGTAAAAGGTTCAATGCTTACTGTAGACACCCAAATTTGATCACTCCCGTATGATCAAATTTACCTCTTTATTCATTCATTTAGTCAATATTAATTTATTTAATTAATATTACACTTCCCACATTAGGTTCATAAAGTATTTAATTTAACAATTAAACACTTTATCTCGTACATTTCTCCTCTCTAAATTAAATAAATACATCAATTTATTTAATTTAGTCATTTTAATCTTTTTGAATTAAAATCAATTTAAAATTCTTCTTTTCTCTATCCTTGTCACATCCTCCATAATCCATCTCTAATTTGGATTAATTTAATTAATTCATAATTAGGATGTGCATCCTCTTAATCAAGGATTAATGTCACATCCTCCTGCATTTGCCACTTGTCTCTAATTTTCCATTAATTATCATAATCAAGTATTTGCACAACTTTAATCAAAGTCATTAGCCACTTTTAGCACCACTTTCTAGTCAATCTTTCCATTTTCCTTTCTTGGCATTGACCCTCTTTCCTATGTGAATTTTTAATTCACTTTTATTCATCATAGGTCTCTCTCCTCCCCATGTGAATTTTTAATTCACATTTTATCCTTCCAAGGCTTCTAGAATATTTGATTTGTCACCTCATGCACATGTGACCAATTCCCACATTTTTGGAGACCCTCTCTTATCCATTAGATTCTCTTAGGAATTTATTTCTCCAACCACTTTCTCTTTTCCCATGGAGATTTTTGAGGAATTCCAAAATTCTTCAAATATCATTTTCACTCACTTGGGGACAAGAAGTTCCTTTTTGAGGAAATATTCTCACTCCCCAAGGTACTTGGAAGGTACTTGTCCTTCCTCCACATCATGTACCTCCTTTCCACATCACCTACACATCATCTCACCCTTAGCCACTTCATAATCCACATGTCAAGATGTGAGGGCTTGTGAGTCCTCAACTCACCTTAGCCCTTCATCTTGGCCTTGTTGGATAAATCTCAACTATTGAATTCTCTAGAGAATTCAAGTTTATCTATAAATACCCCCTCCTCTAAGGCATTTCCAACACTTAGTCATTTTGCAACTAAATGTTGTCATTTTGTGCACTCATCTAGCCATCCAATTTATCTATTTGCATTTGCATCCAATCATATAGTTAAATCTTGCATTTAGCCACATCTAGAGCCATCCAAGTAGCATACAAAGTAATCCAAAATCAAGGGCCAACCAAGGAGTTTCAGCTGTAAAGAGAAGGTATAACCATTTGTCATCATCTAACACTTTTTCTCTTTTCATTAACAAATTTCTTAGGCTAATCTTGAGGTGTTTCTTTGTGTTTTTCCATTGCATTTTAGTTGCTTAGAATAGGTAAAACATTTGGATATCACATTTCTGGCACGTCCAGTGGGACCCACAAGCGGGTTCCTCAATTTCACGTTTTCTATTGTTGAGTTGTTTGCAGGAACACGTCGCAGAAAGGCGACTACGCCCTCCTGGTGACTGCAGAAGGGCGACTACGCCCTCCTGGTAACCGCATAAGGGTGACTATGCCATCTATTTTTTTGCAAAAGGGCGACTACACCCTTGTTTGGATTTTTAGCTTACTAACATTTTCTGCAGAAGGGCGACTACGCCCCTTGGTTGAACTTTTTGTGCTAACACTTTGTTGCAGAAGGGTGACTACGCCCCTTGGTTGAACTTTCTGTGCTAACACTTTTTTGTAGAAGGGCGACTACGCCCTCTGGTTGAACTTTCTATATTAACGTTTTCTACAGAAGGGCAACTACACCCCCTTGGTTGAACTTTCTATATTAACATTTTCTGCAGAAGGGCGACTACGCCCCCTTGGCTGAACTTCCTGTATTAACGTTTTCTACAGAAGGGCGACTACGCCCCCTTGGCTGAACTTTCTGTATTAACGTTTGTTGTAGAAGGGCGACTACGCCCCCTTGACTGAACTTTTCGTATTAACATTTTCTGTAGAAGGGCGACTACGCCCCTTCATTGAACTTTCTGTGCTAACACTTTTTTGCAGAAGGGTGACTATGCCCCTTGGTTGAACTTTCTATACTAACTTTTTTACTACAGAAGGGCGACTACGCCCTCCTGGTCACTACAGAAGGGCGATTGTGCCCTCCTATCAGCATTGCAGAAGGTTGAATACGCCCCAAAACAACACATTTTGAAAGGTAAAACTGTCATTTTAGCTTCGTTTTTGTTCCTATTTTTTGTTGTTTTCAGGTACTAACCCCCTAACATTGTTTTTTGCAAGGATATTGTGTTTTTGCTAACATTTTGCAGTATATTCTTGTGTAATTGGTGAAGAACGCGGGATAAGACAACTAACATTTGCTTGCAGGGCCATCCATTAGCTTAGATTTTTAAAACTATCCTTGTTGTTGTCATTAATATAAGAACATAGTCTAATTAGGGGAAGTAATATTCATTGCTTGCTGTATCTATCTTTTTGCGTTACCCAAAGGGGGCATTAGTTTGTTTTCACTTTCCCCTTGCACTTTGTGTGAGCCTGGGGAGTAGTTGGAAATGATTAGTGCTTTCTTTCTAGTGGGACCTGCTTAGGGATTTCATCACCCCAAGGGATGATTCCAACCACATGTATCGGTGGGGTATATAAAGGGGGGAGAGTGAAAACTGTACCCCAATCTAGTCACGTTGTAATTGGCGAAGTGTCAAAGCTAGGGTGATACCTAGATAGATGTGAAGAGTTGGTCTGAGCCCTTCAGTATCTCGCTGGGGTTCTCGACTCACACTTGTGATGGGCTAGTGTACACGGTTGTGCCTCACATACCGAGAGTATATCGATGACTCCCTAGACATCTTGTGCATCCTAGATTAAGACCTCATTGGCCATACCCTTAACACTAGTCATAGGATCGTATTTGCTTGAAAGTGTTTTCTTGTGAGAAACCAATAAACTTTTTGACAAATTGGCCTTATTATTATCATTTTAAAGTCTTTTCCATAATCATTTTCATCAAACCAAGTCCCTGTTCACTGCATAAGGGCGACTACGCCCTCTGTTTTACTGCAGAAGGGCGACTGTGCCCTCTGATTTACTGTAGAAGGGCGAATGCGCCCTCTAATTTACTGCAGAAGGGAAACTACGCCTTTTTGGTTACTGCAAAGGGGCGAATTTTCCCTCCTGAACAACTGAAATTGCCCCATTTGGATCCGTTTAGCCTCTAAACCATAATTTAATCATTCCCAACCTTTATCTCATCATTCCAAGCCTCTATTTCTTCATTCTAAACCTCCAAAACCTCCATTTTGTCATTCTAAACCTCCATTTTATCGTTCCAAACCTCCGTTTAGCCCCCAAAACCCCTGTTTAACCATTCTAAATCTCCATTTATTCTCCCCAAATGTCCTCAATCCATCCGATTGTTTTAAATTTTTTGATAATCCATTTGAAAGCCCATATCATTACCTAGTGAACTTGATTCATCAAAATTTTACCATTTACATCACCAAACCCGTACCTCATAAACACCACTCATAATCAAATCACCTTAACCTTGTGTTAAAAAGTGGTTACCCAAATTGACCTTAGCACTTGGATTTGATTATTAGTCATTAACTTTGACCCAAATCAATTTACTTCCATCTTGAGGTGAATTCGGTGTCATAAGGTATCATCCTCGGCCCAAATCAATCCATTTCTATCTTGAGATGGATTCGGTCCCGTGATCATCCACTTAATCAATCAATGCTCTAGGTCACTAAGGGTATCTTTCTTTGACTAAATTCAGGGTCCCGCACATCTTTCATCATCTAATCATACCCATCCAATCATCCAAATCTATCAAACCCAATCATTTGATGAAATTAGTCACGCTTATCCAATTACCTAATCAATCAAATCACATCCATTCAATCAACACAATCCTATCAATCTTAACAATCCAATCCAATTCAATCCATCCAATCAAAATCTGATCCAATCAAAATCCAATCCAATTCAATCTATCCAATAAAAATCCAATCCAATCCAATCCAATCCAATCAATCCAATCAAAATCCAATCCAATCCAATCTATCCAAACAAAATCCGATCTAAATCCCATCTCATTCAATCCAAATCCAATCTCATCCCATAAAAATCAAATCTCATCCAATCACAATCAAATCATTCGTCAAAGACATCTTTATAATCTACCCATAGCACATTTGCATGCTCGTTCAAACTAGGTCACAAGTTAAGAAACAAATGGCACAACAAAAAGGTCAAAATTCCCAAGCAAACATGTCTCAAGACCTTAATAACAATACAAATCCCACCAATGGTGTGAATATTGCTCAAGATCCTAACAAAATCCCCCAAGATCCTCATAATGGTACTTCATCACACTCCAACACTGAAAAATCAAAACAACTCACCACATGGTGAAGAGAGTATGGATAATCAACCCGAACTCTCGCTTGAGGAACATTTTAGTAATCTTGCCAATGTACAAATGACTGACCGTTTGTTCAAAAAACATGGGGAATAAATTTTGGCCCACCTAATTGAAAAGGGTGTCAAACCTCCCTTAGGTGTTGACTTATCCAAATATAGGAGCTCCACATCTAACATACCCCAAGGTTCACAAAATGCGCCAGAGGGTTCGTACATCCCCAATGTTCCTCCGGTTGAGGGTTGGCATTAACCTGAATTTGGTAATGCTGTTCTTTATCATGTTAACCACCCCCCACATGCTCCAATTTTAGTTATGGGGGGTCCTCAAGTGCCTGATCCCAATAATCCTTTTGCCTATGGTATGCCACAAAATGTTCCACAATCTGCGCCATTAATGCTAACATCACCACCTCTTTTGAGTCAACTTCCGATCAACACTAGGGGCACCCCCTTTACCGCATTGCTTCCACTTCTTGGGGCCACAAATCTACCACCATCTCAATAGCTTCATCAATCCAACCTATGGCCTCAATTACCTCCACAAGGCACGTCCCAACCAAATGTTCCAGGTGGTACCCAACAACCCCCTTTACTAAACGCCTCTACGCTATCTCGGCCATCTAATCAGCAACAACCCTTGCATAACGCTTTGGTTTCTTCACAACAACCACCATACCAACCGCAAGGAAATCCATCCCGACCTATCGCTCAGACCATATCCCCATTCCTCGCATCCATTTTACGTCTGCAAGATCAACCGCAACACAACATCCCATCTCGACCCACACAATAACAACCTCCTCAACACTATTACTATCATAATCAGCATCAATTTCATCAACAACCAGCTTATGTAGCTTCCCAAAAATCACAACAGTACCTTCAACACCAACAAACCAATCCACAACATCCCATCCAAACTCCTCACCAGCCTACCTCACACTTTTATCAAACAAATCCATACTATACCCCACAACAACAGCCCCCGTATCAACAAAATCCCCCGACATACCAACAAGGGATGTCATCATCCAACTATCAAAATCTGTACCTCAACAATCTGACACTCTCTCAGCAAGATCCTTTATTGTCCTATCATCCATATCCCTCCAACCCGCCACCGGTCAACTCAGATCTGTGGGAAATCAAAGCCGCTCTGAAGGATCTTCAAGGATCCTTTATCGTCCTATCATCCATATCCATTCGATCCCTCCATCTCATTGATCCCCTTCCCTAAACATTTTGAAATGCCAAAGTTTGAAAAATACAGGGGGAACAAAGATCCTAAGGCCCACTTATAGGAGTTTTACTCCCAGTGTCAAGAGGTTATGCACAATGACAACTATCTCTTGTGCTTGTTCCCATGAAGCCTGGCAAGCAACGCCCTAGAGTGGTTCATGACCCTCGAAAAAGGGTCCATAAAATATTTTGTGGAGTTGTCAAAAAAATTTGTCTCCTACTTCTCCTTCAATTTGGAGGACACTTACACCTTAGATCTCCTCAAAGAGAAACAACGTGACGGGGAAACCTTTACTAGCTACCTCCAAAGGTGGCATGCGCTAGCAAGCCGAACGAAAACCCCTCTGAAAGAGAAGGACATGGTCACTCTCTTTGTGGAGAACTCTCATCCCAACATGGCTCATAATTTTAGGTTACATTGTGTCACCACTTTCACGAAGATAGTGGAAAAGGGACCCATCCTTGAGCGTGCCCTTGTTTCCAAGGGGCACATCAAAATACACAACCATGATAAAGAAAGGTCATTTGGAGATAAGCCACATTTTTGGAACAAGAACAAGAATGCAGTGAATGATGACATCACTGATACTAAACATGTCGAAGTGGCTAATACATTCTAGAGACAACAACCATCCATACCTAATGCCATATATGTACCACAGGGGGCACCTTTTCCTTCTCAACAGTCAAATCAGAACAACCAGGGGAACACTAAACATCAGTATGCTCAATTAGGAGAAAACCTGAGTGTCGTCTTCAATAAGTTGTTACAGATTAACTATCCAATCACGTATCCTGACACCAAGCCACTTGAAAAATCCAAACCCAAGCATGCATGGTTTAGGGAAAATGAATATTTTGAGTTCCATAAAATCAAAGGACACTCTTTAAATAAGTGTCAAGGTCTGAAAAACTATGTCCAAGATCTTATTGATCGAGGGGATATCAAAGTTGACAATAGTCAAGCTTCATCATCCAATGCTCAATTACAGATATATAAAAATGCCTTTCCAAACCATAATCAAGGCGCGAGTACCTCCAACAGCAATGCCTAAGACAACAACAAAAATAACGTAAGCTATAATAATGTACCCCTCAATTACGAGGGTATTATTCATTACATTGAGCAGGTAGAACTACGTGTATCTATGATACATGTCAAATCCAAAGACCCTCAATGTGTTGTTACTACATGACAAGCTCGCATCACTATCCCTGCAGCCTCTGTACCCGCCCAACCAACTCTTGTAAACTCTCAATTCAACATTCTTGATCACTTAGGAAAGACCTCCACTCATATCTCCATATTGGATTTGCTTAAGTATTCTCTTGTACATCAAGAAATCCTCAACAAAGCCTTACAAGAAACCTATGTACCTAATGACATCGATCCTACATGATTCCAAGCCTTGGTAGGACACCTAGCTTTGTCTTACCAGCTACACTTCAGCCATAATGACATGCCGAATATTGATGCCAATCATAACCGTCCCTTGCATATTGAAGTCCTCGTCACTCGCCATAAAATAAAAAGGGTCTTGGTAGATAATGGCTCTGCCCTCAATGTATGTACTCTAAAATTCATAAAACAGGTGGGGTATACTCAAGCAAATTTAAGTAATCAAATCATCATGATCAAGGCCTATGATAATGTAGAAAGAAATTTAGAAGGAATTATTAGTCTTCCTATCCAGGTTGGACCTGTAGTTCAATACACTACCTGTCATGTCCTTGATCTGGACTTACCATATAATCTCCTCCTTGGCTACCCATGGCTCCATGCTATGCAAGCTGTCCCCTCCACGTACCATCAATGTCTAAAATTCCCGGTCAATGGACAAGAGTTCACCATTTATGCTGACTCCCAACCATTTGAATACTTCCGTGCTTTACAAGCGTCATTTCCCCATTTACATTATTGTCCTAGGGTTGAAATGGGGGTGTCTCAGTCATCATCCTCTAATCCACCCTCCACTACAACAACCACTCCATCCTCCACCACCAATCCTTTAGTCACCAAAGTCTAGATCATTGACAAGGGGTGTGGTGAAATGCACACTGCTCTTAATGTAGCAACCATGCCACCATCACCACACGATTACAATCAAACTTCACATGCTACTCCAAAAGAGGACAAGACCATCACCTTCAACGTTAAAAACATCCCCACCACCACTTTCAGGTCCCCTAGTATCAAGATAGATGCACCAGAAAAGGATATAAATCAATGGGTATACTGAGAAGAACCCCAACCAAATGCTCCTCTAAAGGAATAGTTTCAGGAAGCATATCCATGGTCAGCTAACTTTGCAGAGAAGTATAACTACCAAGGAAGGGGCCTAGGTAAAGAAGAACAAGGGCGGTTGCAACCTATTGATACGTCAAAGCTGCCAAAGAACATAGGCATTGGATATGACACAAAATAGAAAATCCCTACAACATCATCTAATACTTCCAATAGTGTCACCGTGGACGATGGCTCATTGGAAGACATACCTGAGGAGGAATCCATCATACGTGCATACGATGACGTCGATCACACTGACCTGTCATCCATGTTCAAATGCTTATCTGTCTGTACCATTAGCCTATCCCTTCGTCACCCTGAGCTTATTGATTGGGACCTACGTGAAAGCACACCTGTCAATATGTCTACGGATACATATGTCAACCTCATGGGATTGGGGGAGGATGAACACTCCAGTCGCAAAAATAAGAACAAGAAAAATAAAAAATGGCCAGCTAGTGAAAACCTCCTCGAGGCACTTCTTGACCTTGAAAAAGTAAAAATAAAGGATGCATCCGATGGAAAAAACCTCAAAGAGGTGCGAGAGGATGGATATGTTCATCTTCCCCTTGTGGGAACTCAGTTATCTACACGATCGTCCGTCCTAATTGAAGAGACTCAAGAAGTTAATATGGGTATTGCTGAAAATCCTAAGATCACCTATGTAGCTAAATCACTCTCAGATCCATAATATGCAGTCATTGTCCAGTTACTCCAAGAGGATGTTGTTAACTTTACTTGGTCATATTCATACATTCCAGGCTTGGACCCCACTTTAGTGGTCCATCATCTAGATGTTCACCCTGATGCCAAGCCTGTCAAATAGAAGCTCCGCAAGATGCATCCACAGGTAGCCTTATTAGTCAAGAAGGAATTGGAGAAATTACTAGATGCAGGTTTTATCAGATCAATTGACTACTCTGAGTGGATCTCCATTATAGTACCAGTTGCCAAACCAAATGGAGACATTCAGATCTGCACAGACTTTAGGGATCTTAACAAGGCCTGCCCAAAGGATGATTTCCCTCTGCCTAACATTGATATGTTGGTCGACCTCACTGTAGGACATGAGACATGTTGTCCCTTATGAATGGTTTCTTTGGTTATAATCAGATCCAAATTACACCTGAGGACCAACACAAGAATGACTTCAAAACACCTTGGGGTACCTTCTATTACAATGTTATGCCCTTCAGTCTCAAAAATCTAGGGGCAACATATCAAAGGGCGATGACAGTCATCTTCCATGACCTCATCCATATCATCATGGAGGATTATGTTGATGACTTGTTAGGAAAATCTATAACCTGAGCAAAACATCCTACCATCCTAAAAAATATCTTTGAATGATTGGAACATTACAAGTTACGACTAAATCCAAAAAAGTGTCTTCGGTGTTACGTTAGGAAAACTGTTGGGTTTTATAGTCTCTCGAAGGGGTATTGAAGTTGATCCCACCAAGGTAAAAGCTATTCTAGACATGCCACCCCCACGCAATCTGAAGCAGTTAAGAAGCCTCCAAGGCAAGATGCAATCCATCCGTCGGTTCATAGCCCAACATGCGGATAAGTGTCAGCCATTCACTCATCTTCTGAAGAAAGAATCCACCTTCTGATGGAACCAACAATCTCAGATATGTTTTGATAAAATCAAGGAATATTTAGCTCATCCACCGATCTTAATTCCACCTATTCCAGGGAAACCCCTCCTACTTTATATCTTTGCCACTTCAGTCGCGTTGGGGGCATTGTTGGCACAACATGATGAGTCATCTAAAGAGAGAGCAATCTACTACATCAGTCAGACACTGGTTGGCTATGAATTAAACTACTCTCAGATGAAAAAATCCTACTTCACAGTAGTCTTCAACACACAAAAACTTTGACATTACATGCTCATCCATCTCGTTAAATTAATTGCTAAGATTGATCCACTAAAGTATCTGTTGTCCAGGACCACCTTGACTAGCCGCATGGCCAAGTGGGTCATGCTCCTAAGTGAATTTGACATAGAGTATGTGGAGCAAAAAGCCATAAAGGGATAGGTCATAGCTGATCAGTTGGCTAAGGCACCATTAGTAGATGCTTACCCTCTGAACACTGAATTCCAAGATGAAGAAGTTTACACAGTTACAGAAGAACTAGCTTGGACACTGCATTTTGATGGTTCCTATACTCATAATGGATCAAGCGTAGAGATTTTATTATTTACCCCTCAAGGTGACTAAATTCCAAAATCATTCAGGATAACATTCCCGTGTACCAACAATATGGCAGAATATGAAGCTCTCCTCACCGGCCTCCGAATTGCAAAGTAGTGGCACATAACTCATTTGAAAGTCTTTGGTGATTCTTTGCTAGTCATTAAGTAGGTTAATGATGAGTTCCTAAAAAAAGATGATAAGCTATTACCCTACAAGCACATGGTGGATGATTTCAAGAAATATTTCACCTTTATACAATTTGACCAAATTCCTAGGGTACAAAATAAAGCAGTTGATGCAATGGCCACTATCGGCTCCCTGATTGACATGCCCAAAGATCAGACAGAATGTGAGTTCCTTGTAGAACAAATTTTAATCCCAGCATATGATATTCCTGAGACTGACATGGTGTGTGATATCATGGGTCCCGCTTCCCCCTGGTACCAAGACATATACACCTATCTCCATGATAATATTCTACCCCCAGATCTTACACGTAATCAACCTAAATCCTTTATTCATTGCTCTTCCTGATACGTTATCGTTGGTGATACACTTTATCATCGCAGGTATGATGGAATCCTCCTTAGATGTCTAAATGAGACTGAGGCCCACACCACACTAATAGAAGTACATAGTGGTGTTGTGGGGCTCACTCAAATGGTATGGCTTTGGCCAAAAGGATTCTTCGAGCAGGATATTACTGGCCTACACTAGAACATGATGCTTTTGAATATGTGAAGAAATGCCTTCCCTGTCAACAACATGCAGATTTAATTCATGCTCCAGGATAGGATCTTCAACCCCTCCTAGCACTGTGGCCATTCTCTCAATGGGGTTTTGACTTGATTGGAAAGATTTACCCACCATCATCCGATGGCCATACATTCATAATTACCGCCACTGAATACTTCACTAAGTGGGTGGAAGCAATACCACTCTCACAGATCACCGATATTCAGATCTCAAAATTCATCATTTACCATATTCTCTACATATATGGTATCCCATCCACCATCCTCTCCGATAACGAAAAACCCTTCAAAAACCAAGCCATGAAACACCTCTGTGATACCTTTCATATCCAACATCGTTGGTCAATGCCTTATTACACCCAGGGTAATGGTCAGGCAGAAGCAACCAACAAGACCCTTATCTGCATCCTCAAAAAGGTTGTCAATAACACTGGTCAAGATTGGCACCTCCATATTCAGCCTGCCCTCTGGGCATATCGCACATCCATCTATGCCCCTATAGGCACCACCCCCTATTCTTTAGTGTATGGTGCCGAATCCATCTTTCCAATTGAAGTTGAGCTCCCATCACTGAGGATTTCTCTGAACGGCGAGGAAGATGCTCATGTTGCACGGCTTGCACAATTAAAGTTACTTGATGAATGAAGAATCGGATCCTATGTTCATCTACAAGCATACCAAAACCGCCTCAAACGTAATTACAATAAAAAGGTTCGTCCTCATCAGTTCCAGGTGGGCGATCTTGTCCTTAAAAAGAATCAGCATACTCAGCAAGACCGAGACAAGAAAGGAAAATTTGAGGCAAATTGGTTGGCTCCTTATGTCATAGCCGCCAAATATGGATCTGGGGCATACAGGTTGACTACTCTTGAAGGAGAGCCCCTCGAATAACCCATCAATATCATGCATCTGAAGAATTTCTACACCTAAGTCCACTCGGTAACCCCACCTAATCAAAAAAATAAAAAAAATTAGAAAAATCCAAAAATAGTAAAGAGAAATAAATTCGTCCTATGGTGAAAACCACCTTTTGGTGCCACCTTGGATAAGTACGGGTGGTGAAAACCTGGTAACAGGTGTCACTCGTAGAGGGCTTAATCATTATCTACCTAGCATCCTAGTTATTTTCTGCTTTCATCTGCACTATCATCCTCACCCATCCCATTCTTGACCGCTTGGTATATTTTGATTGAGCATTGGACGATCCATTTAGGTTGTCCCTCATCCTGAGCTTTTTAGTATCCCACCTTGAGCTTATGTCATCCATCCCCTCGTCGGTCAGTCTGTGTCATCACATAGGATCATCCATTGTGTCAGTCTCCATCTAAATCTCATCCTATCATGTTGGTTTTTCTAGTCCTTGGTCAAAATACGTTGCCCCTACGCTGTCACGTAGGCAAGGCTGGTCATTTGATCTTCCCTCGAGGTATTCTAACCATCATGTGTTGGTCATCTATCATCTATCTTCACCATCCTCTTTCTATTTTATCCATAGTCTTTTCATGAACTACGAGGGCTCTGCGCTTCCACATAGGCAAGGCTAATATCTAATCGGCCCCCGAGCCCCTAGGTCTGTAGGATATGTCAGTTTGTGTCCTTGTCTGGCTCATTATTCTCAAATAAAATCCCATATTATCAGAAGATTTGGTTAATGAAAAACATCTGGAGTCAAACTGGGTCATTCTAGTTTAGTATCCATCATCAGTCTCAATAGGATGCATCCTTCCTAGCAGACCTCATCAATCCCATACATCCCCTTGATCCTATGGCAAAGGAAATTTTGTAATTGATTGTGATCATTTGATGTTGTGGATTTTATTTATCATTTGAGCTCACTATCAACACTTGTCATGGTTTCCTTGATCTATCATATCATGGTGTGCTTTGACTCGTCTACATAGGGGCTTATCTTGGTCTTTTCTTTGTTGTCTTCTTGGTTGTCCCACGTAGTACCCACTAAGATCCCTGAGGTCTTGTGTTATGCTGGGGCATCCTTGTGTGTTTTTGGTTATCCCAATACCTGGACCGACCAAGGTCATCATGACCTTGGGGTGTTGGGGTAGCCTTTTTGTTTTCTATGTTTGTTTCATGCATTGGATGCCAACTCGCCTTGGTCTTACATGTCAGGGTATCCAATATCTTATGCTATAGAAAAAATCAGTGCTCTAAAGATGGAAACTCATATTAGGATTGCATTTCATCATCTGTTGCATTGCATTCACCCTATGACTTTGGTTGTGCAAATACTTTATCCCGCTCTCTCCCATTCTTCTTAGGATACTAAAAGTTTTTTACAGCTAACAAATTACACCCATTTTTCACAATCACTACATACCCATCTTCCATTATCATGTCAGTTCTTATTGATGCTTATGACCATGGGTTATTTCCTTTCATTCTTAATTCACTATAAATTACAAGAGAATTATCACATATTAGGTTCATTCTATTAACCAAACATACATCACCACCGCATCACAACATGTTAGATCCATGCATGCATGGCCACCTGCATCACAAAGTGTCAGACTCATAATACATCACATCCTGCATATATAAAATATTCATATAGAATCCATCATACACATATACATGCATGCCGATAAATCAACTAGGCATCCATACACATAAGTCATCCTAGATATAACATATGCATACATCATATCACCATCTGAATATCTGCATTAATACAATCATCCATATTTCAAAAATACATAAACCCAATCATCCATTATCATCTCATAAACATGTGCATAAATAAATCAACTCATACATCCACATAGGCATGAAGTATCATATCTTCATACATACACATAAGCCTATAGTATCATAAACATGTGCATAAATCAACCAAAGTATCCATCTACATAAGCAGGAAATATCATATACATGTGCATACATAAACTGAATCACCCATCACAAAAGGAAACATACTACATAGTGTCAATAAGGACTGTCCCATATCATAATCAAAGTAATACAATGTATGTCATATGTCCATAATACATCAAAATCTATCATGTATCCATCACATAGCCCTCATACATCATCAAATAAGGTACAAAATCTAGAGATGTAGAGCATCTCTGATCTCTGTCAATAAATACTACACACTCCACCCTGTATCTGTCAAAAACTCAATAACCTGTCATCTCTTGAATGAGCTACACACATCTGATCTCTGTGGTGAATCTGGTACTGATCTCCTGCCTAGTGTAACACCTGGTGAATCACTATAACCTTGGGTCCACGTCCCCAACGATTGGGATGACACTGGCATCTGTAGTGTTTGTCGAACATACTAGAATATCCGTTGTGCTAGGTCTGGAACTGCATGGTAATATGCAGCCATCCAAAATATTTCCTCCCTCGCATTCTCCTCTCGTTCAGCAACCTGAACCCGAGCAGAATTCCACTCCTGACGATATCTATCCTGATCTCTCGTGATCACTCTCCTCTCCTGCTCCCAGGCCTCCTTGATAGTTGTAACTGTGCCATCTCTGCCTGAACCCGATCTCTCATTTCCTCGATAGCCACTGCCCTAGCCATTGCTGCATCCGTCTCCCCCTGTAACCCCTGTGTATCTATCCCTATCACATTACTAACTTGCACCGACTGCCACCGAGCCATTGCTGCATCCCGCTCTCCCTGCAGCGTTTGCATCCATATCTCTGTAGCATCTCTCTCCCTCTGTGCGGCCTGTAACTGAACCACTCCTGCGTCACGCTCTCCCTACACCGTTTGCATCCGTATCTTTGTAACATCTCTCTCCCTCTGTGCAGCCTATGATCGAGCCACCACTCCATCCCTGTCCCTCTGAAGCTCCTGAACTCTCAAAACTACTACATCTCGCTCTCTCTGCAACGCTGATAGCTTTGAAACTATCTCCTCTCTCCTCCTCTGGAGAGATTGTATATGTGCCTCTTCCAACTCTCTCTCACTTTGCAACACCTAAACCCGCACTTGCACCACATCCCTTTCTGCCTCCACCACCTATACTTGCGCCTGTGCTACATCTCTCTCTACTTGCATAATATGGGCCTGCTCCCTCACCCGCCTCTCTCTCTCTCCTATATCAACCCCATATCTCCAACTGTCTGCTCTGAACAATGCACTCTATTTTGTAGCTCATTTCACTCCCACCGAAGATCACCCACCTGCTGCCCACTGCCTGCTGACACATGATCTGTCATCCCCTCTGACTCCCCCTGGCCTGTAATATAATAGTCTCCATGTATAGTCTGTCACGGTCCCAACTGACATCAACTAACTCATCTCGTATCCCCTGTATGATAGCTTGCAGTCTCTCTCTCTCCCTCCCCATCACCTCTACTTGTATGTTTAAGAGGTCAACCATAAGTCTATAATCTCTCTGACCTGCTATCGGTACTCTCGATAGCTCAAATCTGAATCTGATCACCTCTGCCTCTGCTACCCTCAACCTCTGATCTATACTCTGAAGCCTCCCCGCAGTGTCTCTCGACTGGGAAATAGGATCTCCTGAGGTAATGAAAACAACCACCACCAATGGCTTTGCATCCCAAATATCCATATCTAGAACATCTTGATCTATCTCCATAGCATCATCGTCCCCCTTGCCCTTCTGCTCCTGCTGAACCTCCAAGTCCTCCACAATAGGGTAGACCTGAACTCTCTGCAGCTGACAATGCCTGCCCACTCTCATTAGTCTCCTTAGCTCTCCTATCTCCAGTTGCTCCTCATCCTCACTCTCCCCTATCTCTACAACGGGAAGCCCCTGCCCTACCGCAATTTCCCCCCCCTTTGTCATCTCCTACTCTCCATCCTCCTTGACTGACTCTTGGTCTCAATCTCCTCTCGGGCTCCATCCTGCTGTCCACCCCCTCCCATCCCCTCCTACTTTATCACAGTCTATACCCTCCTCAGTCGTCTCCTACATGCTATCCTCTTTGGCTGACTCTTGGCCTCCATCCTACTGTCCATCTTCGACCCACTCCCCCTGCTCAGCTCGTACCAACACTCTCCTCTATCGTACCCTATCTCCTATACCAGTCTGCTGAACAACTCCACCCTCCACTGTGTGTATTATCTCCACCTCTAACTCATCATGTCCTCCTGCATCCAGCTTCGAGCCTATCCCACCCTCTTGTCGTACTGCCTCTCTCTCATCCATGAATCCTATTACATCCACCTTCACCCTAGCCCTCCTCCATTATCTCCTCCTCCTCCTCCTCCTTGCTGGCTTTCCCAATGCCTCCATCCCCTCTCCTCCCCTCTATGCCTGTCTCCTATCTCTCGCCCCCCAATGCTCATCCTCTGATCCAAATCCTATGACTCCTACAATAAGCACCAGTGGTGTAACCCTCTCCCATTGGTGGTTGCGCAACCACCGGTCATATCATACTGTCACTCCTGAATCCTCCACTCCAACACATCTCCTAGGGTAGGGTACCTGCACTATTGCTACCCACGCCGCTATGGCCTCCCTCAGTCTAAACACGGGCCCCCATGGTCACTCTCTGGTGAGTTGACAAAACCTAATTAGCACAGTCGGAATATCCTGTGTCAGCCCAAACTATCTCACCACCTTGTCTGGTCGATGCATCTCCACTATGCATGGCAAACTCCCAATCAGGACACACTGGCTCATAAAATACCCTCTCTGCCTCTCCCCCTCCTCCCTCCATCCCCTGAAGTTTTGATACATATATGGCCAGAAGGGTCGTGTGTGTCAAACTCACTGTATTCCGGTAGCAAATCATATGCATATCCCTATACAATTGTGCTAAGACACAAGTACCCCACAAGATCTGTCCCTCACGCCACTCAGCAATATGTCGAAAGCCTCCATGTACCGAAAACTATAGAACCACTTGCTATGATCTGGTAGACCACCTAAAAATAAAGGCAAAGGTGGTACCCCCACTGTCAAGCATCTATCTAGATCCAACTGCTGACCCTGTAGAGGCAAGTCATCACGTCCAAATAACACCGTCATAGTGTGATCTAACTCGACCCCTCTTGATACCACATCACTAACCAATATCCTCGCTATTGGCAACTTCAAGATGCGCCATACATCCTCTAGTGTCACTGTCATCTCCCCTGTTGGCAGACGAAATGTCAATGTCTCTGAGCTCCATCTCTCTATCAAGGCCGTCAGCATCGCTCGATGCGCCCTAATCACTGACACTTGTAGAAAGTGCAATAAACCCACATGCTCTAAAGCTAAGTGATCGATGCCGGTCATGGCTCCTACAGTCACTATCAATACCTCCGACCATCGCTCATGTGTCCGTAACTGCACAAAACCCTACATCCACACCCCCTGATTATTAGTATACCATATTCCTGACCTCGGGACATCTCTTGCTTCCGTATTGTCTTTAAGTATTTTCTCTTCATCTTTTTTCCCTCATTCAGGAAATCTTATCCTTTTGGCCTAGACGGCTGAGCCCCCCATGCCGAGGTGAACTTTCCCCGAGTCAGGGCGATCCCGCTGCAGGTCGGGGCGACTCCACCCCATTCCAGGGTGAGCCCACCCTAGGTCAGGGTGTCTCCACCCTTAGTCAGGGTGAGCCCACCCAGGGCCGGGGTAGTCCCTCGCTCGAGCCGGGGTGACTCTACCCCAAGTCGGGGTGAGTCCGCCCCGGGCTGGGGCAGGCCGGTGCTCATCCCGGGGTGACTCTGCCCCAGGACAGGGAAAGCCCGCCCCTCCTTGGGGTGAGTCTACCCCAGGTCAGGGAAAGTCTGCCCTAGGCCAGGGCAGGCCCATGCTCAAGCCAGGGATACTCTGCTCTAGGTTGGGGAAAATCTGCCCCAAGTCGGGGTGAGTCCACCTCGGGCCGGGGCAGGCCCACGCTCGAGCCGAGGTGACTTTTCCCCGAGTTAGGGCGAGCCCGCCTCGCCTTGGGGCAGATTCACCCCAGGTTAGGGTGACTCCGCCCCAGGTCGGGAAGACTCCGCCCTCGGTCGGGGCGACTCCGCCCTCAGCTAGGGTGAGCCAGCCCCAGGTCGGGGTGACTGCGCTCCGCACTAGGGCGGATCCGCTCCACTGTGTGGTAGATCTGCCTTGGTTTGGGGTGAATACGCCTCTTGGCCGCCCTACCCAACCCCCTCCTAAATCCCCCCTTTTCTCCATTTTTTTTGCCCAACTAAAAACTACACATTTTTTTATTCCACCCCACCAAAAAAGCCCACATTTTACATTTTTACTTAACTATTTTAAAACATGTTAAATGTTTAAAATACACCAGAGGGATTTGATTACACAACTAGTAGGGCATCGCAAAGTGGGTATGGTGTCTCCGTACCTCGTCTACCCGGTGAATGATCTCTAAATCATAATCCAGAGGCATCGTTGCTCCTTCTCCTCTTCCTCTTCTCTCCTTTTCTGTCAACTGCTACAGTAATAATGAGACAAGGTAATTCTTCAAATTACCTTTTAACCCTTCTTTTCCCCCCCATTTTTGAAAATAAAAGGTATTTTTTTACCTTTTATTTAATTTTTTTCCCCAACTAATCCCCTTCTTTCCTAAAGCCGCCATTTGCAAACCGCGTGCCCAATCGACTCCATTCAAAAGTCAAAATTGCTTAGTTTTTTGAGTTCTATCCAATAGTGTCTTCCATTTCTTTCTATCGAGAAGTCATCAGGGGCCCCCTTTTTCTTCCCCAACCGCCTTGTTGAGGGGGTATACCCTATCATTTTCCCTCCATCCCTTCGAGGAATTCACTAGGGAATCCCTCTCCTTTTTCCTCCGCTTGGGAAGCTCATTCAACCTCTTTCATGCTAGGGCATCAGGCCCTACCACTTTCTTCATCACCGACATTTTATTTTTCTTTGAAACATTGTTATTCTAACAATATTTCGAAGAGAGGCAAAATGTAGACACCCAAATTTGATCACTCCCATATGATCAAATTTACCTCTTTATTCATTCATTCTTTCAATATTAATTTATTTAATTAATATTACACTTCCCACATAAGGTTCTTAAAGTATTTAATTTAACAATTAAACACCTTATCTGGTACCTTTCTCCTCTCTAAATTAAATAAATACATCAATTTATTTAATTTAGTCATTTTAATCTTTTTGAATTAAATTCAATTTAAAATTCTTCTTTTCTCTCTCCTTGTCACATCCTCCATAATCCATCTCTAATTTGGATTAATTTAATTAATTCATAATTAGGATGTGCATCCTCTTAATCAAGGATTAATGTCACATCCTCCTGCATTTGCCATTTGTCTCTAATCTTCCATTAATTATCATAATCAAGTATTTGTACAACTTTAATCAAAGTCATTAGCCACTTTTAGCACCACTTTCTAGTCAATCTTTCCATTTTCATTTCTTGGCATTGACCCTTTTTCCTATGTGAATTTTTAATTCACTTTTATTCATCCTAGGTCTCTTTCCTCCCCATGTGAATTTTTAATTCACATTTTATCCTTCCAAGGCTTCTAGAATATTTGATTTGTCACCTCATGCACATGTGACCAATTCCCACCTTTTTGGAGACCCTCTCTTATCCATTAGATTCTCTTAGGAATGTTATTTCTCCAACCACTTTCTCTTTTCCCATGGAGATTTTTGAGGAATTCCAAAATTCTTTAAATGTCATTTTCACTCTCACTTGGGGACAAGAAGTTCCTTTTTGAGGAAATATTCTCACTCCCCAAGGTACTTGGAAGGTACTTGTCCTTCCTCCACATCATGTACCTCCTTTCCACATCACCTACACATCATCTCACCCTTAGCCACTTCATAATCCACATGTCAAGATGTGAGGGCTTGTGAGTCCTCAACTCACCTTAGCCCTTCATCTTGGCCTTGTTGGATAAATCTCAACTATTGAATTCTCTAGAGAATTCAAGTTTATTTATAAATACCCCCTCCTCTAAGGAATTTCCAACACTTAGTTATTTCGAAACTAAATGTTGTCATTTTGTGCACTCATCTAGTCATCCAATTTATCTATTTGCATTTGCATCCAATCATATAGTTAAATCTTGAATTTAGCCACATCTAGAGCCATCCAAGGAGCATACAAAGTAATCCAAAATCAAGGTCCAACCAAGGAGTTTCAGCTGTAAAGAGAAGGTATAACCATTTGTCATCATCTAACACTTTTTCTCTTTTCATTAACAAATTTCTTAGGCTAATCTTGAGGTGTTTCTTTGTGTTTTTCTATTGCCTTTTAGTTGCTTATAATAGGTAAAACATTTGGATATCACACTTACAATATATAATCTACACCTCAAAGGATGATTTGTTCATTAATCAAGATTGACTAAAAAATTACTATGTACTCTAATCTTGATTGAACACATTTAAGAAAAAAAATTAAGGTACTTGTAAGTGCTAAATAAATAAATCAAAAGGTAGAAATTGCTAAATAAATAAGAACCATAATGTGATATAACATGACATGTGACAAACCATAATGTGAAATGTTTTAATGTGATAGATCATAAAAATAGTTCAAACCATAATAATGTGTACATATAACATGACATGAAAAACAATAATGTGGCATAAACCATAATGTAAAATTTATGTAATATGACAAATCATAATAAGAGTTCAAACCATAATACTGTGTACATATAACATGAAATGAAAAACCATAATGTGCTATAAACCATAATGTAAAATGTATATATAATTTGATAAATGATAATAAGAGTTAACCATAATGTCTATAACACATGTGTGTGCATGTAAAACAACTCAAAGAGAAGGATATCTAGTATGGATAGATGAATCTGATCCTTTCCCTAGTCCCTCTCTGGATCCCTATCTTGATCCTTGTCCTAATCCAAGTTGTCTTGATCCTTGTCCCAAGCCCTACACAAGTTCAAGTATATGTAATTTAATTTAATATACATGTGAATATGTAAAGTTATCTAAAACTTACAATGTATAAGTTCAATGTGTGAATGTATCAAGTAATTTAAATTTATTATTTAAATGTACCTCACATGAATAATGCATGGGATCACCAGCATGCTCCAAATCTAAAAATTCTAGAAAATCACTATATTGTTGGAAATTTTCAAATACATGATTTCAATCAAGAGTTATAACTACTTTAAAAACAATTTTATTTAAAATATATGTATGTAAATTTTTGAATGCAATTTATATATAAATTATTCAAGTACTTGTTATGCATCATTGAGGGCTCTACCAATTGCACTGGTGTCACAAGAACACAAAGACACCTTGTGGAAATTTGTACATGGTACAGTATCAGTTCCAAAAAGAAGTACACTATATGTGCCACGGACAAGATCAATTGGTGTTGTAATATCAACGTGATCTAGAACATGCTGAGAACTTGGACAAGCTACGAGATCAATAGAAACATGCTACATAGGGGAGCCTATAGGATTGTTAAAAGGTGCATGACAAATGAGAGGGGGGGTGAATCATTTGTCACCAAATTTAAACTCAAAACCTCAACACTTATCAATTCCATAATCACACTGTTCTATTATTAAGTATGAAAATGAAATGCAGATAACAAAAAGAAAAATCAACACAAAGAACCCCAAATTTTACTGGAAAACCCAATGAGGGAAAACCACAGTGAGGATTAACTCACAATATAAAGAGATAGAAAAACCAAATACAAAGGCTCATTTCCAAGGGCTCACTGTCCAGAAGAGGACTCATTGTCCAGATACAAAGGCTCACTACCTATAGAAAGGACTCACTATCTTGTTGGCAACACAAGGGAAAACAACTGAGAGGGAGGGGTGAATCATTTTTCAAAAAAAATTAAAACTTATTCAACTTATTAACCTTATTCTCAAATCTGATAATTAACCATGAAAGCATAAATCATCAACACATCAGAAACACGCATAACACCAAGATTTTTACGTGAAAACCCTGTTAGGGGAAAAAACACGGTGGAGGTCAGTCCACAAGATTATACCCTATTAAAAGTATAATGAAAATGAAATATAGGGAATACACTTGCATTCAGGCACATTGCCTAGAGCTCACTGCTCAATTAGAACAAGGCTAACCACCCAAAGGAAGACACACTGTCTTACAAAATGAATCGAATTACATCCATAGGGATTTGAACTAATAAAATAGCATCTGCTAATGCTTGATCATAGTTCTGATTAAGCTCATGAACAACTCTTCACTCTTCTTTACTCTTCTTCACACTTTGCTCTGCTTTCAAATGATTTAGATCAATATTCGCACACAGAAGCACACTCTGGAATACACTCGCACACCATAATTCGAATAAACAATTGCTCTTATATATCCGCAACAAGAAATTTCATCCCTTCATGTGAGCTTCAACAAAATAATAAAATGAATATAAATTTTTGGCCTAAAACATTAAAGATTTATTAATGTGAATCAACCAAGGTCAGCCACAACTTAGTGAAGACCCAAATCGACATCTCCAATGTGAAAACACTTCAATTAATTACTCCTCTAAGATCCACAACACGCTACAAACACCATGTCAACCAAGAACAAGAAAAACATGAACACGCAAGAGAAAATCGCCAACCACGAGCACAACGATTAATGCAAACGTGCAACAAAGATAGAGAACAATCTAGAAGCATCCAAAAACATCATGAATCACCAGAGAAGCATCCACAACAACTAAACCAACTGAAATAACATCATCTTCAATCAGCAACACCAATTGAAGTAACAAAAAAACTGTAAGAATGTAAATCTTTATAACTCGATCAAATCTTCACACAGATCTCTAAAACTTGATGTGGATAAACTAGATACACTAAAAAAAAACCCTTTAGTCCAAAACCTCTGATCATCAATGTACAGAGCTTACCGACATATTATATTTCACTTCACCACTGACAACCTGCAACTTATTCCATTAGAATTTTCTCAATATCCTCGACATATACAACTTTAAATGAATTAATGCTAATAGTGTTGACATCAATGACAACCACATATCAGCAACACAAACATAACATCCAACATATCCAATAGGAAGGCTCACTTCCTATAGATACAAAAGAAAACAAAAGATCCACCATTCCAATTTACACACATCTGCAACCTTGATCAAAAGATTGTAGAAACCTTCAACTCATTGCCTTCAGGAATCTAACATAATAAAGCACTACTGCCTCAACTCACTTTCACACAATTATACTCTTCACTAGTGGCTTACTTCGTTGCTTTGCATCATCTAATTCTTCGCATCTTGATTTGCATATATACCATCTTCAACCTTAGAAACTTTCTTCAAGGTCGGCCAAATACGCTTCATTTCATAAATTCAAATTAGATTGGCAACTCAACATTCCTGTGGTGGAAATGAATGAGAGTGGACCAATTAAACATTTAACTAAGACCAAAAATAATGTCTCAGATCAACCACATGCTTCCTTAAATAAATTTAATTCTTCATATGAAGTGTAAACACCAGGTCGGCCAAACCTAATGAAAACACAAATGAACATTGAAGTACATGCTTCCCAGTAAGAAGATAACACACGAATGCCATAATGTTGTGTAGTTTTCGCACACATGCCCCACTAAGAGTGGGGACCCTCTCTTACTCTGGTCTTGAATGCTTTTGATCATTTGATTATGAAAATTTGGTTGCTCAGAAATGTTCCTAAATGCTTATCTTGCTTGTGCAAATGCCCCTTTTAAAGTAACACTTTGAAAATCCTGAGTCTTGGGGAAAATTTTGGGTTTTCCTCTGGTTTCGGGAATTTTCTTCCTGGGTAGAAATCCCCGATTGCATTGAAAACCTGATGGAGGCTGGATTTACCCTGTTCTCAGAGATTTTAGTTCCTCGGGGAATTCCATCTTGCCCAGAATTTCCCAAAATTCCTCCATCACCTCTGATTCTCGAACTTGTTCTAGGTTGTCTTGTCATTACATTTATACATCTTGTACAGATCTTGTAGCTTGTGTTTAATGAAGTCTAAGGGAGTTTTATGTTGTGAATCGATGTCATTTTTCTTTCTTTAAATTTGGAAGAGCTTGATTCCAAAGTACTGGGTATGAATTTGGCGTTTGAACTTTGGATCACTTGCTTTGGTGGCACTTTTTTGGTGACTTTTGGTGTTTGCTTGAAGATTTGGAGATTGTTGCTTATCACTGCCATTTTGAGCTGATTCTTCATCCATGGTATTTTGACAGTGCCCTAGCTTTTGATTGGTATTCATGAATGGTCTTTTGATATCCTATGCTCGTTTTGAGTTTGGGTTTTGGCATGTTTGAAAGTCTACATTTAAAGTTAGGGTTGCCCATTGTTCTCTTGGATGCCTTTCCTAAAATGGACTCCACCATCCCTTTGTTAGTTTGGTGATCCAATTCCTTCAGCCAGTGCTATGTTTGACCATCTGATTTAGCCTCGTGCTTGATATCGTTTCACTCCAGTTTGGCCTAGGATTCCTTGCATTCGATAAAATTAGCATCCTGGGCGGATTCAAGTTGTTAATCTTCATTTGCATTTGATGACTACTTTACTTTGAATATTTCAAAGAGATTTATCCTAGTTAGTTAAATAAGAGAATAGATTGGGATTGAAACTGTGTGTTCATGGCGAAACCCTAGGGTTTTAATTTCAAATTTATTGCCAATGTCACTCAAATCGCCTTTGGGAAAATCTCAGATCTAGGTTCATCAATGAGAGATTTGAAACAAACAACATCTAAGTCGAAATCCCCAAATTAGTGATCATTCGATCAATTTGGGTGAAATTCTGATGAAGTCAAATATTTTGGGATTTCAAGTATCTCACGGATTTCTGTTACCTTCAAAATTCCCTAGATTTCCATCGCTTTGTCATTTTCTTGAAAACATGCATAAAACATGAAAACCATGTTGACTTCATGGAATTTCACTTCCTTAGGATTTTCTTGAGAATTCGTTGTTCCTTTGTTTTCCCGAAAGGTGTGAAGTCTTGCCAATTTTGTGGATTTCCGTCCTTGATGGAACTCCATGAAAATCTGTTGGAAATGAAGAATTGAGGGAATAAATGAGTCAATGGTTAGTAATTTTGCATCACTTGATCAATTTGAGTAATTTAAAGGTGTATCATGCTATTTCCTAAATAATGATGATGATTTAATGACTTTTGGATGCTTATTGTGTTTTCATCGGCAAATTCCGCCTAGCTTGAAATTCCCCGAAATTCCCTTTTGACCTGAATTCCGCGAAGGAGTGAAAATCTTGAACTTTGAAGAAAGTGTGCTTTAATGATATTTCAAAGGGATTTTGATTGTTGTTTGGATTTATTTGAATTATGAACATGTTATTCATGATGGACTAACTTGGACTCTCATGCTGTAATGGATATTTATTGTGGTCCCTTTTTGAATGTAGGCTGAAGCAAGCAAGGCCATTCCTGGTAGGGCTAAGGGAAAGATAATGGATCCTAGTGATGAGGGAGCTTCTATCTTAGAGGCTGAGAGAATCAAGTTGGACATGAAAAGCAAGATCCTCGAGAGCAAGTTGGCTTCCATTTGGTAAAAAATAACAGATACCAATGTTGGGAAATGGAATCATGAGGAGTTTAAAGCAAAAATGGCAGTGCAGGATCCTCCTTTGTTAGCAAGTAGATTGGTGAGCTCTAGGTTGGATCATGTGGCTAGCTTCCCTCCTACAGTGCAATGTTACGAGCTAGTCTTGGAATGTTCCAGACACTATGATCCAAACACACAAAGAATAATTGGTCCACAAGGCAGGGTGCTTGCCAATTTCTCTCTTGTCTCAATGGCCCAGACATTTGATGTGCCAGATAGATCTCATGTGGTGAGTTTTGATCTTAACATAGCCAAGAAGTACTATGCGGATGATACAAACAAGGCTTTGCAAGTTATCAATTCTTGGTTGGAGAAACCTAAGCCACATATCTCCAAGTTGCCTAAGTAGCTGTTCAGAGCCAAGTTCAAATCAGAGTACTATGATGCAATCACTCTCCTTAGCAGAGTGGTGGGTTTGAAGACTATAGGGATATTTTAAAGTTGGATGTTTTACATCATAGTAAGAATGGAGCAAAATGTAGACTATCATTGGCCAGGTATCATTAGTGCCATGATCCATGAAAAACTGTGCAATGTTTTGCAGACGAAGAGCTTCACAATGACACTTACTTAGTCTATGCTTTGGAAAGATTTCATCCATACATATGGTTGAGTACACAAGGGATATTTGGCCAGGATGTTATCTATGAGGTTTATCCCCAACTACATTTGGGTAGCTCAAGTTACAAGAGGGTGAATGATGCATTTTCCATGTATATCACAAGATTACTACAAGGAGCAGAGCATGTGAGGATATCTGATGTAGCTAAGGAATTGATACAAAAGTATGGGGCATGGTTTATTCAGTTTCCTACCTTCTCCTATATCAGAATTGATGGTTTCCAAAGGGATCCTTATAGATTGCCAAGATACCCAACATACCACATCATACTTTTCGAGATTACCAGGAAAATCTCTGCCTTTGATGATATTTTGAAGGACATGCCTAAAACTAGCTTGGGAGGTGACTTTCCATTGAGGGTAGGAGTCAATGAGGTCTACTCTTCTTTGATCACAACACACTCTTCTGAGGAGGAAATGAGCACTCTAGGTTTGGCATTCCACTCCAAAGGCCTAGATTTGATAGGACAGGAGGAGCTCAAAAGAGAGCTAGTAGAGAATTTAGGCACAAAGATGACATTGAATATTATTAGGAAAATTGCAAAGATGAATTTGAAGTCCTGAAGAAGAATTTTCCAAGATTGCATGCCCATCTAATTAGGTTGTACAACATCAATTCCATTCCTAATCAGCTTCATGATTATGGAGAGTTAATATAGAATCATGATTATGAGTCTATCAAAGATAAGCCAGTAGGAGAAATTGACTGGCTGGAGGAAGAGAAAACTGAATTGGAGCAAATCAATGCTCCTGTGATCAAGTATACCAAATTGTGGATCAAGCATAAGATATGGGAACTAGATAATGAAGGGAAGCAATGCACGTATGACTTGATGGGAAGTCTAGAGTCCTAATCCACCTTTGAAGAAGATGAGCAAGATCTAAACAACAAAGGAAAGGTGGATTCTCCCTTCAAAATCAAAATCAAAGGTATCCAAGTAGAGGCTGAGGAAGAAAAGAAGAGGAAACCTAGTGCTAATTGGAGGAAGACTGCCTTGAAGGAGAAGAAATATATTCAAGATGAGGAGCATTATGATGAAGGGGAAAAGGATAGTGCCCCTATGCTTAAAAGAAGAAATGTGACAAGAACTTCAAGGAAGCATAGTGGGCAGCCTAAGGGACAAAGTGAAGACACATGACCCTAGGTGGTAGATGTGGAGAGCTCTAGAGAGAAGACACAAGTTTACATTAGAAAGGCCAAAAATCCTTCCCCAAAGGAAAGACAAGTGAAAGAGGGTGCTCCTACAATTCTTTCTGCTCCACAACAAGAAGACACACTTGCTCCTCCTTCAACTCAAGACTTTCATGATGAAGAGAAGGGACAAACAAAAGCTACTATTGGAGAGGCACATCAAGGCAAGGAGATAGAAGAATTCCATGTTGGAGATCTCCATAGTGCAGAAGCAGAGATTGACAACATTCTACAGTCATCTTTAGTATCTTATGAGGACTCACCAGTCAAGGATGAAGAGGAGAAACTTGTGGAAAAGGAAGGGGCACATGAAAGGACCCCCTCTCCTATTCAAGTTATGACAGAGAAATTAGATGAAGAGGAGATTCAGAGTCCAAAAGAAAATAAGGAGAAAGATGAAGGAGAAGGAAAAAGTGAGGAAGTTCTTGCAGTGCAAGATTTGAATGTTGATTCCTCCATAGGTCAACCAAAACAGGAGAAGCAAAATGAGCAATAGCTAGATGCCTCTACCCCAAGTTGGCTCAATGAAAGATTGAGGAGTAAGCAAATGGTTGTAGATGACACTCCTTCAAACTAGGATGAATTTCTGGCCAATATTGGTAAAGGGAAAACAAAGAAGGCTAGGGTGATTTCCAAGATCACCAGGGATGAAACAGACAATAGAATAATCCGCATTTCCACTCCTACAGTAGAAAAAGAAAAAAGAGAGATAGCTCCTTAGGATTACACTATTCAGACCTTAAACTTGGGACCCACAAGTAAAGATCAGGAGAAGGAAGAGTTCCAAGAGTCCTCCCAAGCTATTCTAAGAAGGTTGGACAAGGAAACAAAAAATAAGGAGAGGTTGCAGAAACAATTGAGTGATGTGTATAGATATGTGCAACACTTGAAGAAGCCTCTACAAGAAATGGGAAGTGAGGGGGTGACTCCTTAAGGATTGCTGCCTAAGAAGGCATTCAGCGAGCTTGAAAAGATGAAGGCATCCACACAAGCTACCTATGAATGGATGCAAGGAGTAAGACACCGAGGAGATAGTATGATTAAAGATATCTTGTCCACTTGTGGTGATGCACACATATGTTTTGAGTGGCTACAAAACATGCTGGGGAAAGACAAAACAAATACAGACCTCTTCCTGCAAAAGCTAAGGACCATCATGGATTTCATAGAGGAGAAATTGCTGAGTGATGGGATCCTACCTTCTTCAAAGGTTTCAGAACCCTGGGAATGGTATGAGTTATCACTGATCAATCAAAAGGTTTTGAAGAAGATTCATACGTAGGGGAAATAGGTAGGGAATACATTAAAGGATATTTACAACAAATGTATTCCATTCTTTGAGATCATGACTGGGAGGAAGAAGTTTGCACTGAAGCATCTGAGCTTAGAGCAATTAAGGAAGTGGTGGCATGAAGTTTATGCCCCAATTGATGATGGTCCAATCACAACCCACCATTTAGATGATGCATCCACCTACATTGTTGTCATGGAGAAATATCAAGATCTCAAGGTGGAATGGGATAGGGTCATCAAAGAATCAAGGGATGAGATTAAATCTATTGATAAAAGATTCAAAGTGTTAATTACTCCACCATTGGTCGACCTAGAAAGGATTTTCCTTATGGTGTAGGATAAACTGGGTCAAGATAAAGACAAGGGGCCAACTAATGAGTGACTACATCGAAACTTGTGCTTCCCATTATCCTTCCTTTGTCCTCTACATGCATTGGATAGAGTTGCATTGGAGATTCCAGGCTGACTTGGAAAGGAGCCTCAAGCATTTAATGCAAAGTTATATTTTATTTTAGGAACTTTCTAGGCTGACTTGTTTTGTGGCTGACCTTCTTTGTAACCCTAAATAGGCTGACATGTTATGAAACTCTATAAGTATGGAAATTTTCCTCATTTGTAAGAGCTAGATGATTAAACTTTGAAGTGAATTGAGTAATAAATCTTGAAGCAAGTGTTGTAACACAAAACACTGTAATTGTTGCTATCTTTGGATGATTCAATACAATTGAAGACATTGTGCTCTTGGTGACCTCTCTTGTGTTGACTTATCTTGCATGGTTCTTGTTCTATCTTTTGAGATTTCTTGAGAAATAATGGATATATGTTAGATTTAGAATTAGATATAATTCAATGGTGTTCATGGTTTAGTGCTTGAAATGTTGCAGCAATCCTTGGTCCATACTTTTTGCAACTAGTTGATTGTGAGTTGCTTTGTAAAGTTAGCCTAGACTACATATTCATTGTGCTTAGTTCAATTGTGAATGTTCATTTCAATTGCAATAGGGATGGTTTGGATGAATGTTCATGATCTAAAAATCCTTAATGCCTTAGAAGATTGCACTATTTCTGTAAGATTGCAAGTTCATCTAGGTTAAGCAGGAATTAGTTTTGGGGGATTGGTCCATTTCAAATATTTCATCATTTGCATTGTTGATCTTAGGAGTAGTTTTATTCTTAGGAATCTCTCTTAAACCCTCATCTTTTGCTATTTATTTATTATCTGTGTTAGATTTAGGCTTTAAAGTATCATTATATTGCAAAATTTGATAAGTTATAGGATTCAACATTTGTTTGTAAGGTCCCTTTGTGATTACCGACATTTTCACATCATCACTGAGTTGTTTTTTCATTTTCAAGACCTAACATTAGAGAATTTGGGGTTATCTCTTGAGGATTGTTGATAAAGATTTACCTTTCAAGAGAGATAGGATGTCTGAGTTGTTGTTGTGCAGAAAACACCAATAACACATAACATGCTTCATCATGCATGATAACACATCTCAGGTTCCTTTAGATACATTCACAGCAAGTGTAACAAGCTTCGAACAAAAAAATCCTTCCATCAGTCCATCTGAACTGTGCAAACACATACATCAACTCTGAAACTCAACTTCTGGATCACCAAACCCCAAAAATCCTTTCTAGAACCCAGAGGACACCATTACATAACATATTCTAGATCCACAAGACCTAAACGCCAACTTTTCTAGAATAGTTCACACACTGATGAACAAAAATTCCACACTCTATCAAACTAGAAGCTATAAACCAATAGATATCATCATCAGATCATCAACAAAAACCCTTCAAATTTGCACAAGCATAGGATAAACATAGGAGAAATGTGGAGCACATTCTGAACACATGCATAACTCTAACTTGACTCTATTAATTTTCTCAAAAGCACTTGGAAAGCCATTATTTTAGCACATTTGCAACATCATAAAGATAGCTCCATGCACTCACAACATCTCAACAGTATCTCAACTATACATGCATAATCTACAACATACTGAACTGTATTGACATCAATGCCAACATTAATGACAACACCACCAAACTTGCTCATACTTGCAACAATCTCTCCATTTGTCATTGATGGCAACACATGATGTGAAAAACCATCAAAGACAACTCTCTTCTTCATGACTCTCTCTCCTTTCTTCTACTATTTTTCACATGAATTTCTCTCCCCCTTTGACATCAATGGAAAAGATCAAAAGCTTTGATTACTCCCCCTTAGGAGTACACCCATTCAACTCATACTGCAATAATGAAAATGTTTTCTACTCTCGTTGCGGAGTAGACCCATTCATCAGTCCAGATAAATGAAGAATCTGTGAATTCATTGGACTGATGCACCTCCATGTGCACCTATTTTGGAGGGCTAATGATCCCCAACCTCTCCCTAAGATACTCAAAAGTATCCTTCGGAAGAGCCTTAGTAAATATATCTACAATTTATTCCTTTGTTGACACATACTCCAACCTGAATTCATTTTCCAACACCTTCTCTCTCAGGAAATGATATCTGATAGATATGTGTTTTGTTCTTGAATACATTACCAGATTCTTTGAAATGTTTATAGCACTTGTATTGTCACAAAAATAGGAATAGGCTCATCATATATCACTCTAATGTCTTTTAGAGTTTTCTTTATCTACAAAACCTATGTGCAACAAGATGCTGCAACAATATATTCTACTTCTACAGTGGATAAAGAAACTGAGTCTTGTTTCTTACTCAACCAAAAAACCAATCTTCCACCAAGAAAGAAAGTACTTCCAATGGTACTCTTTCATTCATCCACACAACCAACCCAATCTACATTGGTATAAGCACTCAAAGTGAAATCATCATCCTTAGGATACCATAAGCCATAATCTGGTGTACTTTTAAGATATTTGAATATCCTCTTTACAATTGTAACATGTGCCCCTTTAGGATTTGCTTGAAATCTGGAAACTAAACATACTGCATACATAATACCCAGTTTGGTAGCAGTAAGATACAATAGCCCACCAATCATAGATCTGTATTTTTTCTGATCAACTTTAGTAGATTCATCATCTTTACTCATCTTGCATGTTGTTACCATAGGAGTACTAACCAGTTTGGAGTCATCCATTCCAAACTTCTTCAACAACTTTCTCACATATTTAGATTGTGAAATGAATATCCCCTTATCAGTTTGATTTTCTTGAAGACCAAGAAAGAAATTGAACTCACCAATCATGGGCATTTCAAATTATTTTTGCATTTCTTGTGCAAATCTTTTACACATGCCTTCATTTCCACCAAAGATGATATCATCAACATATACTACCACTATAAAAAAAAAATTCCCTTGCACTTTGAAGTAAATATTTCTATCAGTAGAGCCTTTTTTGAATCCTTGTTGTGTCAGGTATCTATCCAATCTTGCATACTAAGCTCTGGGAGCTTGCTTCAGTCCATACAATGCCTTCTTCAACTTATAGACGATATCCAATTTTTCTAACAACTGAAATCCTTCTGGTTGTTCCATGTACACTTCTTCCTCCAATTCACCATTCAGGAATGCTAACTTGACATCCATTTGATATACTTTGAAGTCCTTGTGGGAGGAATATTCCAAAACATCCTAATAGCTTCCATTCTAACCACAGGGGCAAATGTCTCTTAAAAATATATGCCTTCAACTTGTGAGTATCGTTTGCATACAATTCTTCCTTTGTTTCTTATAACTTCACCATTTTGAACCAATTGCATTCTTATTCACAGGTCTAGGAACTAATTCTGATGTATGATTCTTTTCTATTTGCCACAAATTTTCTTTCATAGCTCTAACCCATCTCTCATCTTCACATGCTTCACACATAGATTTAGGTTCTATTTTAGAAAGTAAACATAGATTTACCTCAGTTGCTACTTTAATTCTAGTATTAAATTCTTCACTCTTATCTCCAATTATCTATTCATTTAGATGATTCTTCTACACATACTTAGGAGTTTTAACAACAGGTTTCGTGATTTCTTCTTCTTATTCAATCTGTTCTTCTTCTTCTTCTTCTTCTTCTTCTTCTTCTTCTTCTTCTTCTTCTTCTTCTTCTCTTTAGGTACATGTCCATAGATAGGATCATTAGGTTCAACTTCACTTATCTCAATAGGTTTGTGCATGTCCTCATCAACTTTCACATTAGCACTCTCAACAATCTCCCTCATTCTTTTATTGAAGCATCTATATGCTTTGCTGGTAGTGGAGTACCCAAGAAAAATTCCTTCATGACATCTAGCATCAAACTTCCCAAGATTTTCATCATCTCTTTTAATGTAACATATGCTTCCAAATACCTTAAATTAATTCATAGTAGGAGTCTTAATAGTCCATAACTCAAAAGGAGTCTTTGTGTTGTTTCCTCTAATTTGAACTCTATTAAGAACATAAACAACAGTGTGTATTGACTCTCTCCAGTAAGATAGGATCATTAGGTTCAAATTCACTTATCTCAATAGGTTTGTACATGTCCTCATCAACTTTCACATTAGCACTCTCAACAATCTTCCTCAGTCTTTTATTGAAGCGTCTATATGCTTTGTTGGTAGTGGAGTACCCAAGAAAAATTCCTTCATGACATCTAGCATCAAACTTCCCAAGATTTTCATCATCTCTTTTAATGTAACATATGCTTCCAAATACCTTAAATTAATTCATAGTAGGAGTCTTAATAGTCCATAACTCAAAAGGAGTATTTGTGTTGTTTCCTCTAATTTGAACTCTATTAAGAACATAAACAATAGTGTGTATTGACTCTCTCCAGTACACATCCGGTACATTTTATTATTTCATCATGGTTCTCGCAACTTCTTGTACCGTCCAATTTTTCCTCTCAACTACCCCATTCAGCTGAGGGGTTCTCAGAGTAGAAAACTATCTTTTTATGCCATGCTCTTCACAAAATGTATTAAATTCACTAGAAGTGAATTATCCTCTATCAAATCTCAAACATTTGATTCTTTGGTTCACTTCATTTTCCACTCTTTCTTTGAACACTTTAAACCTATCCATAGCTTGAGTCTTCTCTCTAAAAAAAGTAACCCATGTCATTCGAGAATAATCATCAATAAGGAGCATGAAATACCTATCACCATTTAGGCTTCCTATTCTAGTCGGACCACAGAGGTCAGTATGAATTAATTCTAGCATTCTGATAGTAGATTTCTCTTTTCCCTTAAAACCGCTTCTTGTCTATTTCCCTAACTGGCAAATTTTGCAAATAATATTAGCGGTCTTTGTGATTCTAGGCATACCTCAAACAACATCTCTTGAATTGATTTTGACCAGATTATCAAAGTTTACATGTCCCATTCTCTAGTGCCACAACCAACTTTCATTGACTTGAGATACAAGACACTGACCATCAACACCCTTAAGCTGATAGATGTTTCCATAAGTTCTCCTTCTTGCAACAACCATATCTTTGAATCCTTTTCTGATCTTGCAGGTATTATTTTGAAACACAAATTTAAAACCATTGTTGCACATCTATCCAACACTCAAAAGGTTATGCCTTAAACCCTTTACATAATATACATTATCAATGTTGTGTATTCCATAAAAACTAATTGTACCTTTTCCAACAATCTTTGCTTCTGAATCATCACCAAACATGACCAAACCACCATCATACTTTTCAATTTTAGTAAACTTACTTTTATCTTTGGTCATGTGATTAGAGTATCCACTGTCATTCACCCAGTAGTCTTTATCCTGTCTAGCATGAAAGGTGGTGACCAAAGTACCTTCGATCTTATTCTTTTTGTTCTCCAGAGCATTTTTTCTTGCACATTTTCCAGGGTTAGTAGACACATATTTATTCTCCAAAGCTAAAAAAAACCATTCACTATCATCACCCTCATAATCAGATTCATCATCAAATATTTCGGCTTCTTCTTTAACATAATACAACTTCTTATATTTCTTATCCTTTCTATCCTTATCTTTATGATCCTTTTTCTTCTTATGTACAACTCTATTCAGACATCTTGAAGCATAATGACCAATATTACCACATCTGAAACATTTAAATGGCAACATACCTTTATACTTACCGATACCTTTCTTCAATTTCCTGGTAAAATTCACTTCCAACTAATCAGAACCATCACTATCCGCATCATCCTTAGTCTTTGTTGCTTTAAATGTTGTTTCTATATTTTCCTCTTTCTTTCCAAACTTTCTCATCTCAAATGCAGTCAAGGTGCCAAATAGATCTTCTTTAGTGTATAGGATCATACATGTCTTCAATAATTGAGATCTTATCACTGTAACACTCAGGTAGGGTTATTAGGATCTTCTAAATTATATCTTCATCAGTTAGTTTTCTCCTTGATTCCTAACATCATTTGTTGCAAGTTCAACCCTTTAGAAATAACTTGTAAAATATTCACCTTCTTCCATTTTCAAATTCTCATATTTGCGCTTTACTGCTAGCTTCTTTTTCAATTTCACTCTATCATTTCCTTCATAAATATCTTCCAACTTCTTCCAAACTTCATGAACAGTTCCCAAAGAAAGAAATTTAGTTCGCTTAGTTTTAGATAGAGCAATAAAAATAGCATACCTCACTTTTTCATTCTCCTCGTAAGCAGAAACCTCAACTATAGTAGTAAGACATCTTGTCGAAACAACATACTTCATCTCAATAGCCTTCCAGGTCTTGTAACCAGGAGAAATAATATATCCTCTCATCTACACTTTCCAATCACTGTAATCAGATCCATCAAACATAGGGATCGCCTACTTATACACCATCAGATCTTCCTTAAGCGGTTAAGCTCTATATCAAGGAACCAATGCTATGATACCAATTGTTAAAAGGCATGGGACAACTAAGAGGGGGGGTGAATTAGTTGTCACCAAATTTAAACTCAAAACTTCAACACTTATCAATTCCACAATCGCACTGTTCTATTATTAAGTATGAACATGAAATGCAGATAACAAAAAGAAAAATCAACACAAAGAACACCAAATTTTGCATGGGAAACCCAATGAGGGAAAAACCATGGCGAGGATTAACTCACAATATAAAGAGATAGAAAAATTGAATACAAAGGCTCACTGCCCAAAAGAGGACTCACTGTCCAGATATAAAGGCTCACTACCTACAGAAAGGACTCACTATCCAATAGGGAGGTTCACTACCTACAGATACAAAAGAAAAAAAGAGATCCACCACAACAATTTACACACATCCATAGCCTTAATCAGAAGATTGCAGAAACCTTCAACTCACTACCTTTGAGAATCTAACACAATGAAGTACTGCTGCCTCAACTCAATTTCACAAAATTCTACTCTTCACTAGTGGCTTACTTCGTTGCTTTGCATCATCCAATTCTTCAAATCTTGATTTGCATTTATACCATCTTCAACCTTAGAAAATTTCTCCAAGGTCGGCCACATACATTTCATTTCATAAATTCAAATTAGGTCAGAAACTCAACATTCCCATGGTGGAAAGGAATGAGAGTGGACCAATTAAAATATTAACCAAGACCAAAAATAATGTCTTGGATCAACCACACGCTTCCTTAAATAAATTTAATTCTTCATATGAAGTGTAAACACCAGGTCAGAAAAACCTAATGAAAACACAAATAAACATTGAAGTACATGATTCCCAACAAGAAGATAACATGCAGACGACGTAACATGCTTCATCATGCATGAGAACACATCTCAGGTTCCTTCAGATGCATCCGCAACAAGTGTAACAACCTTCAAACACAAAAATCCTTCCATCAGTCCATCCGGACTATGCAAACACATACAACAACTCTGAAACTAAACTTCCAGATCACCAAACCCCAAACATCTTTGTCAGAACCCAAAGAACACCATTACACAACATATTCCAAATCCACAAGACCTTAAGAAAAACAGTGAAGGATTGCAGAGCAGAAACATTTCTCCTAGTCCATAGAATGCCAACTCTGCCAAAATAGTTCACACACTGGTGAAAAAAACTTTCACACTCCATCAAACTAGAAGCTAAAAACTAGTAGATATCATCATCAAATCATCAACAACAACCCTTCAAATCTGCAAAAGCATAGGATCAACACAGAAGAAACATAGAGCACAAATCAGAGCACATTCTGAACACATACATACCTCTGACTTCACTCTATTAATTTTCTTAAAAGCACTTGGAAACCCATTATTTTAGCACATCTACAACATCATAAAGATAGCTCCATTCACTCACAACATCTCAACTATATCTCAACTATACATGCACAATCTACAATATACTGAACTGTGTTGACATGAATGACAATATTAATGACAACACCAAACTTGCTCATACTTGCAACAAGGATGGTGTGGATTATCTTGTGAAGCTGCCACCCCCTAAATCATATGTGTAGTAGGATGTCGATGTATAATAAGGGTCGATACAGAATCCAAAGGGATCCCATGCTCCTTAATGATGAATTGGTAAGTTGCTAGTAAATCAGTAACAAAGATTGCACACACATTACACATAGCCATGTCACTCATATGGGCCACATTTGATGGTGATGGTAGATCGAAACGAATAAATAGATCATAAGTACTAGATGTAGCATCAGTGGCAGGAAGCCTAATCCACAATTGTAATAAGTATCTACCAACACAATCAGATGACATCTTATCTGTTTGTGTCATAATGGTGACAATACTATCAAAAATATGAGAACTAGTGGGGTATGTTGTTGTATCCCTTGTTGTTGCTAATTCCAAACACTTCGGAAGAACCAAAATTTTTGGACCAACTAATGCCCTCTTGTTGATGGGTGGTGGAAAATTTGGACATTTATACTCCAGTTTTTTAGAAAATCCACCTCTATCCTATCCAACATGCTTAGGAAAATCTGTGTAGTCCACATCTATCTGTAAATAAAACTTTGCACATAATTGTTTGTAAAAATAAAGTGGCAACTCATCATTATAAGTCCATCTATGATGAGCTTCCAAACATCTAGGACATATAAATGGAGCAACAAGATCATTTATACACCTAGTAACTATATATCCTCTAATTCTATCTTTTCCCTTATAAAAAGAGAACATGTTATGCACATTATCTTGTGAAACTAACTTACTAATAAGTCTCCATTTCTTTGTGACAGTAACACTCCTAGAAAGAGACAAATAGAACTGCTCAGTGCTAACATCAAATCATAAGGATTGTATAATCTAATTAACATCAATCATACATAAAATCTTGTCTCTAATAGTGACTAATTTGTCTCTATTGGATGGATTAGGGGAGTTATGAATGGTTTGATCTAAACATCTCAATGTGTTTTCTAATCTCATAATACTCTCTGCATAATTTTTTTTTCTATTTTGAGCATTCTCCTCAAATCGAGGAGAATGGTGAGATCCCTGATCACCAACCATATATGTATATAAATAAAGAGATCTGCATATCATTAAAACAAAATATTTAAATTACAAATTTATCAAGTTTAAAAACTAAAATATTTTTAATTTAAATATACATCTAATGAGATATCTAAAGTTATATCTCTAAAATAATGAACAATTAATAAAATATGGAAAACTATATCAATTCCATGAGGCACATGTATAAAATGAAAACATGGAAAACTATATCACTTCTTCCTCTTCTTGATGATGGATCATTGATTGTGATCCGAAACGTCGATAGAAAAATTGACACAGTTGAATCCAAAAGAAAAATATTGTAATGATCTATTTTATCTATTTAAAATGAAATCTCATAAAATATTATAAAATTGCACAAGATATTGGAAAAATAATTCATATTCTAGTAGATTATAAGATGGGATGAGAAGATCTATTAAGAGTGCAAAGACAAGGGAAATAAATTATTCAAATTTTGATGATTAGAAACAAATTATGTTTTGGTAAGTTGTAACTTTGGTTTGATACTCTTTTTCAATTATGTTTGGAACTTAGCAAATTTCAAACTTGGTAGGCACATGGGGGAAGACAAGGCAGAATACATATGCACTCTTTGACCAAGGGCAACACTAGAAATGGAATTTTGGTGCAAAAATATAAATTTATTGAAAAGGGGACATGAAACATACTATTTAATTTATAGCATGACTAGGTTTTATGGGAAAAGAAGGGGTATAGACCAAGTGTGTCATTTGTCAAGTTGATAGCAAGAAAAAGAAATTCAAAAGTGTTTTTACAAAAATATTACAAATGAACATGGAGGTTACCTACCTAACATTGTCCTTTAGGCTACACATGGTAGTTTAAAGAATCAAAAAAAATTCTACCATATCAATAACATTGAATTGGGCTAGGTAAAGCAAAAAATATAGAATGATAAAATTGACTTGAACTGATACACAAATGCAGACTATCCAGGAATTTCTAGATCCAAATTATTTTTGGAGTTTTGTGTAATATCATGGGGAAGTAAAAATCAATCCACTATTTCTTTCTCTTCCATAGAATCAGAATATCACACCGTAGATGGAAATGTTTACCAAGCAATATGGTTGCATCACATCTTGACCAAAATGGGTATACCAAAGTCACACCCTATAGTTATGTTTTGTAACAATCATTTAATGTATTGAAGCTTGTTCCTAATCATGTGTTTCATAAGTGCACTAAATGCATTTAATTTCAATGCCACTATTTTGAGAACATGTTCAAGAACATCATATTAAACTCTAGTATTATTCAACCTAAAAGCAATGTAGACATTCTTTACCAAATTTGTTTCAGCAATGAAGTCTATTTTTTTTCAAAAGTTCCTAACTTATACTTTTGAGAAAATGATGTATAAAGGGGGAATTTTCAGACATTAATATTACATCATAGAACTATGTTTATTTTATTGTTGATGGTTGTTTGTTCGATATATGGTTTAACCATCTGTCTATATATAATCTGTTAATGAGCAACAAAGATTGCTAATTGATTGTGTCTCAATATTCTATTAGTAGCCTCATTTTTTCCATTTGGACCATGTTCCTTTTTGCTCAAGCACATGACCCTTTTTATTACTAGCTTCGAGTACTTTTCTTTCATTTTTTTTATTAATATCTCATCCAAGAGCCAAATGTAAATGCAATTCATGAAACTATGTACAATTTACAAATATAAATTGCATATTCCTTCAACACAAATTGGATGCATCCTTAATTTTCACAAGCATCTATCATTACAAACCTAACTTGTATCAATAAAGGGTTTTTCCTTAAGGGTATTTCCTTCTTATTTTCAAAACTATGTTATTAAGATATTTTTATATTTTTCCTTAGTAATCATTTTTTTAAAGTTTCTAAAACCTTTTCAATAGTCTCTATTCATGAATACACTTATGTTTAAATGGTATTTGATGAGACAATATTCATTTGGGGAATTTTTTATAGCAATTCACACATCTTGGTTATGCCTTATTTTTGTGTCCATGTTATAGAAGTTCACACACCTTGGTTATGCCTCATTTTTATGTCCATGTTATAGTAGTTCATTCACCTTGTGCACACTTCCTCATGTTTCATATAGGTCTATCAAAGAAATGTTGTAGCTCCAATATTAACAAACAAACAGTAGAACTCAACAAATTTAAAAGTTTCTAAGACCTTTTCAATAGTCTATATTCATGTGTATTCATCGTCTCATTGAATATTGTCTCATTAAATTCCAAAGACATAGGTGTAATCATGAATACAAACTATTTGTAAAACATCCATTACAAATTTATTCGTTTATTCCTTTCAAAAAATAGTTAGTTTGGCCATTGTAAAATTACTTTAAGTTGTTTGATTTTTTTTACTATTCTTTAAATTAAAAAAAATTAAAAAATAAGCCTGCAATGAAAATTTTACAACTTATTTTTTATTCTTTTTTCTTTGGGCACTGTCTTTACAAACTTATTAATGGTATTAGAAGTTTGAGATAAAAAATCTCACTATTCCATTGGCATTTTCTTATTCACTAACAGTAGACTGAGATAAAAAATCTCACTATTCCATGTTCCAAAAAAAATTAAAAAAGACATGACATTGAATTCATAAAACTGTTCAACATTTTATTCATAAAACTGTTCAACATTTTATTCATAAAACTGTTCAACATTTTATTCATAAAATGTGAAAAAAATGATATGGAAACACTGTTGTGTGTCACTAAAAAATGCACCAGCAACAATCGATTGTTGCAGCCCTAAAAAAAATGCAACACACCAACATCCATGCACAACCCGTGAAAAACTAAAGAGAAGAAATTCCAAGAAATGGCAAACAAGATGGGAGGAAATGTGAAGAAACCCAGTTTGGGATTGAGCTTTATGGATGCATGAAACCATAGCTCGATCAACCTTTTCTCACCCTCAAGCCTTCTGCTTGAACATGCAGAAAATAGGGAGGGCCCATTTTTTTAATTTTATAATTCATGGTTTTGATTAGATAGTATTCAGCTGGAAGGGTTTCGACTGAAACCCTTCTGGTTGAATATAGACCGCCAAATTTCTTCCATGCCATTGCCACATGGTTTCAACCAAAAATTCTTGGCCAAATTTTTTTCGATCGAAAATGGTTCACTCAGAACCATTTAGTTGGACAAAATTGTGACACAACTTTGTGCTTTTACCCTACCTCTCATGGAAGTGAATCTAGAAATTTATCCATGTGCAAAAGGTTTTTCACTATGGTGTTTGACAACAAGAAATACAAGAATATAATTTTAAGCTATATATGGTTATGGGGACAGAGCATGTTATTGCTAAAATCATGGCACCCGAACTTCAACCTGACCACTAAATCATTTATAGTCATGCTTGTTTGGGTTCACCTTCAAAATATTCCCCTTCATTACTAGTTTGAATCTTGCTTTGCTACAATAGGCAATGCCATAAGTAATTTTTTGGCTACAAACGAGGATTCAATAGATTTTATGCACACTACCTTCACTTGAATTTTGGTGGAATTAGACACCTCCTATAATATCTTCTAATTGTTAGTGCCCCAAAATTTCCCTAGTTTTCCTCAATTTAAATAACAATGGGGTTAGATAATACTTTTCCTTTGATTGAAGCCCTAATTGAAGCCCTACACACAAGTTAGAACCATTTACCATAATCAAACTGATTAGCAGATTAGAATCATTTACCACAATAATAATAATTAGTGGATTTCCATAATTAGATATTAATAAACTCGTGGAAAAACATTAATTCAGTCACAAAGTGTACTCTAACATCCTTGGAGGATTCAATCATAGGAGAGAATGGGAGAATGTGACTTGATGGGGTGCCTTGGGCCCATTTTCCCTAGACCCAAGGGAATATACCATCTTCCTTCCCCCTCATTTGGCACATGCCATCCATATGAGGTGATCTATCTAGGAGGTGTCTTTTCTATTATCCCCTCATCTTACCAATCATTTCCTTCTCCCTATGTTGATCATCCATGATGGAGGAGTGAGATTCCAATGGGTGCCCTAAAAATTCCATCTCTCTTAAGCCCAAAGGCAGTACCCTCTATACCCCCTTGGCCTCCTAGGGATCATTAGGTCCCATATGAGGTGGCATACCTAGTAGAGTGCCCCATAAATGTTCCCCTCTTGTAGTCTCAATTCCTTTAATCATGGTTGAACATTCAAGGCATATGACAACAAAGATCAATCACATGACAATAGCAACAACATATTATTAGTAACTGGAATGCCCAATTAAATTATTATAGTCCTTTATGTGTATTGAATCGTGCTACGTTATATGACTGCAAATTTGTTCTCATACCACTAGTTTGGGTGACTCGATTGTTGCACCAATAATGATTATTATTCTAATTTGGAAAATGTAGACCTTGATTCTTTGTGTTTGATTTATTGATCGTTGTCTTGCTTGTTTGTTTCTAGACTCCCTCTGTTTGTCTCTAATCGTTTATTCTTTTCTTTGAAATTATATTTTTCCTTTTATATCTGTGTTGGGAGGATGGTCATGTCCCTTCAATGGGCGTGTCTTTTTTTTTGTCTACTTTGACCAATTGTAATTATCTCATTAAAGGATAATTAATCCATATTAATATTATCCTTTAATGATTCAATCTTTTATTATTTCTCCTTATCAACTTAGATGAAAGTCAATCTTTGTTGCCATAGTACCACATCTGCTTAGTCTAAACGATTTTCAATTTCTATGTATGATTAGGTTATCTAGGAATAGCGTCTGGGTTTAAGATTTGTGGGGGCATAAAAGTCCCCCCCTCCCAAATGTTTTTGTCCTCAAACAAATTTAGGTTCGAGTGATCAAATATGTCAGCTGCTTCCCATGTTGCATCCTCAGTGGGTAGAACCTTTCATTTGACAAGGTATTCCTTGATGGTCTTGTTTCTTAGTCTTTTCTCTCATACATTGAGGATAGTTTTTGGTTCCAAGATTAACTTGCCTTCGTCATCAAGTGGTGGAAATTATGAAAAAGGGATGACATGTTGGCCCAACACATTTTTAAGGCAAGATATGTGAAACATATTGTGAGTTCTACTATTTATGGGAAGTTCCAACTCATAGGCCACCTCTCCTATTTTCTTCAATATTTTATATGGCCCATAAAATCAAAGCTTAAGTTTTTTGGATCCATTGGTTTTGAGTGATGACTGTTTGTATGGTTGCAACCTCAAAATGACTAAGTATCCAACCTCAAATGTCTATTCAATCCTCTTCTTGTTTGCATGTACACCTTTTGTTGGTTTTGTGCTTGGTGGAGATTGTCCCTAAGTGCATTCATGTTTTGTAAGGTTTGGGTTGTTTGTTCCATGAAGGTTCTAAATTCATTTTCCATTTATTCCTCTCTTGTTTGGTCTTGGTTGTGGTTGTTTTTATGGGCTATTCTCTTTTTCTCTCTCTAAGACTCTCAAGGTTCATTGACCAACCATCAATTATTTTTTCCCTCAGGCTAGCAGAATCATGCTCTGATACCACTTGTAATGTCCCCTAATTGGGAGTGTCCCAAATTTTAACTAATTTTCCTTAATTTAAATAACAACTGGGTTAAATAATACTTTTCCTCTAATTGAAGCCCTACACATAGGTTAGAACCATTTACCATAATCAAACTAATTAGAAAATTACAATCATTTATAATAATAATAATAATTAGATTAGATTTTCATAATTAGATATTAATAAACTCAGGGCCAAACATTAATTTAGTCACAAAGTACTCTAACATCCTTGGAGGGTTCAATCATAGGAGAGAATGTGAGAATTCGACTTGATGGGGTACCTTGGACCCTTTTTCCCTAGACCCAAAGGGATATACCATGTCCCTTGGCCTCATGTGGCACATTCCATCCATATGAGGTGATCTATCTAGGAGGTGTCTTTTTTGTTATCCCCTCATCTTTCCAATCAATTCCTTCTCCCTATGATTTGACCCCTTGTGCTAATCATCCATGATGGAGGAGTGAGATTTGAATGGGTGCCCTAAAAATTCCATCTCTTTGAAGCCCAAAGGTAGTACCCTTTGTACCCCTTTGGCCTCCTAGGGCTCATCAAGTCCCAATCTAAGGTGGCATACCTAGGAGAGTGCCCCATCACTGTTCCCCTCTTGTAGTCTTAGTTCCTTTCATCATGGCTGAACATTCAAGGCATATTACAACAAAGATCAATCGCATGACAATAGAAACAATATATTATTAGCAACTAGAATTTCCAATTGAATAATTACAATCATTCATATTGAATTGTGTTGCCTTATATGACTGCAAATTTGGTCTTATACCACTAGTTTGGGTAACCAAACTATTGCACCAATAATGATTAATGATTATTCTAATTTGGGAAATGCAGAACTTGATTCTTTATGTCTAATTTAGTGATCATTATCTTGCTTGTTTGTTTCTAGACTCCCTTTGCTTGTCTCTAATTGCTTATTCTTTTCTTTGAAATGTTTTTCCTTTTATACCTGTGCTAGGCGGATGGTCATGTCTCTTCAATGGGTATGTCCTTTTGTTTGTTTACTTTGACCAATCATAATTATCTCATTAAAGGATAATTAATCCATATTAATATTATCCCCTAATGATTCAATATCTTTATTATTTCTCCTTATCATCTTAGCTAAGGATCAATATTTGTTGCCACAGTGCTACATCTACTCAGTCTAAATTATTATTGATTTCTATGTATGATTGGGTGATATAGGAATAGCAAATGGGTTTAAGATTTGTGGGGGGCATGAAACATCCAAGGAGTTACTAGTAGAAATTATCTTGAGTGCCAAGAGGCAAGGTTGGGTGCAACCCTCGGACTATGAAGCTCTAACAGTCATATGTGGAAAATTATTTAAGATCGGGCACATAGTAGTTGATTGTCTAGACACCAGAACTCAAAAAAAAAAAGACATGTGGTGGAAAGATGCTTCCCCAAAAAACTATCATATCAAATGCTCATCCAAAAGGGGTGAATATTCCCCAAAAATTGGTGCAAGGAAGGAGAAAGTCTTACATGATGATGTGTTTTCTATTGAAGTGATTATGATTGAGAAAAAAATTTCACATGTGGTGCCAAGAATATTATCAACACTAAAGACTAGAGATGTGTTGAACAGTCCAGTTAACTGAGAGGGGGGGTGAATCAGTTATCCCAAAATAATTTTCTTAACTTTAATTAATCTAAAGCAAACAAGATCATTCAGATAATCAACACCATGCACATGAACACTAGAATTTACGTTATCCCAAAACAATTTTCTTAACTTTAATTAATATGGAGCATAAATGAACATGAAAGTGCAAATCAACACCATGCACAATGAACACCAAAATTTATGTGGAAACCCAAGAAGGGAAAAACCACAAAGAATAATAATTCTCAATTATAAAGCACCGGTTAAGGTGATTTTTACAAGGGCTCACTGCCAAGTTGCTCAATGCAGGGTGGCTCACTGCCCAAATACAAAATAACATATTACAAATTAGTCTCACTAAAAAAATTGAACTGATGAAGTTGCATCTACATATGCATGAGTTTAGCTCTGGTTAAGAGCATAATATCTTTCTGCAACAGATCTAATCAAAAGCTTCTGCACAACTTCTTTGCACAAACTCTGCAAAATAGATTTCTTCTTCCTTCACACTTTTTATCTACTCACACACATCATACTCTACACTTCACAATTCATTGGACAAAAATAACCTTTACTTATACCATTCCATGTCATCTCAATCTCCAAGGTCAGCTAGACATAATGTCTTTATAGTCTTCTAAGTTAGCCAAATATAATTTGAATTAGATCAACACAAAACATGTCAGCATGAAGAACAACCTTGAGATATTCAATAAGACCTTGCACACTAGCACTAGACCCAAAAGATAGGTTGTGCACAAATATTTTCTCATCATGTTACCAAGGGACCAAAGATAGGTCATACATAGGATAGGTTCATTACATAACATAATTATCAGAAGATAACAAACTTTGGATCCCATGAAATATATTCCAGAGCCGATGAGAACACCACAACCAAAACCAAATCTTGATTATCATCAATTTTCAATGTCAACCAGAGAACCAAATTTGATATACAAAATCTTGCAACATGCTACATGAAGTTCTAGATATCAAGGTTACCTAGAGTAAGCTTTGAGCACAACATCCATCATCAAAAGATTAGTCTTCATTATACCGCATCAACTGAATTCAACATATGTCCCAAAAAGAAGTAATGCCATATATGGATCAAGGATAATATCCATACTATGTACCACCATAGCACTCAATGGGATAGATTAAGTCTATACATCATCCAGAGCATAACCTTAAAGATCCAGGGTTTTGACATCAATGAAAATAATGCTAAATTATCTTCAACAACTTCTCAACAATCTCCCCCTTTGGCATTGATGGAAAAACAACAAAAACTCAAAAACACAAAACTCCAAAACTGCAAACTCCCCCTTTGACAAGTAATTAAATTCTTTTTTTTTTCTTTTCATTTTTCTCCCCCTTTTTTCCATCAAAGGCAAAGGGCCAACATTCAAACATTCAGGAACTCAAGTAAAAATAACACTTTTCACATGAAATTTTTTCTTGTACCTCTCACAATTCGAAGAATTCTTTTCCAAGCTAGCATTGTAGAAACCATTCTTGCACTCATACTATCCAACATAGTCAACAACATGAATGAGGATGACCAATCCTGAGACACGAATTGTTGTTCACAATCTTCTGCTTCAAAGAATATCCCAGAGAGATGATCCAACCAGACCTCAACAATTTCCTTTACCAACCAGAAAGTTCTAACCAAGTCTTCCCTCTGTCTTTGAACAATCAATAACTCCACTTGCAACTCACCAAATCTTATCCTCTATTTTCCATCTTTATCTTTGAAGAAATCAAAAATCTTTCCAATACTATTCATCTCAGATTCAATAGCTTCAATTCTACTTCTAAAATTATCAACAACAATAGGCCAACAGAGACAATACTTGTAGATGTCAGACATCTCCTTGATGCATTTTGTTGTCTCACAAATGTGTTTGGATAAATTTTGTTTAGATTTGACACATCTTCTCTCAATCATAGCTTCAAACTTATGTCCTTCAGGTCCTTCCAGCAACATCCTTTCTTCAACAACTTCTACAAAATCATTCGGTAACGGGTCAAAAACATCTGAAACAATAATACTCTTTTTGAGTAGATATTCAACCAAAGGATCATTAATTTTAAGTCTTCTAATAAGAGATATGACACACCATAATTCACCAACCTTCTTCATATCACCTTCATCTAACATCAATTGAATATCATCTGGATCAATAGAATCATATCTAGGAAGAGACTCTTCTTCATTCTCCTTTTCTTTTGAGATAGTGATGGCATATTTTGTATCAACTTTCCTCCTTTTCGGTTCCAAAGGGGAACCACCAATAACAACTTCCAATTTCTTCTTAACGGAGGAGAAACCCTCCTCAAATTGACTGGATACTATCACATCGGAGCATATATTCACCTGCAAGGATGAGAAATATATTTTGCATGCACTTGATTTATCTTCCATACATTCCAAATACTTGTGGACTTGCTTTCCGACAGGGATGCCAGACTTCCACTTAACATTCTTCTTTCCTGGTAGTGAACTCAGAAGATAAAATACCAAACAAATGAGTAGAGACCCAAATCAGAAAGGGTAACTCTCAACCAAGGACATTCTTACATTCTCAATTAGGTTTTCCATTAATAGGCTACACAAATCAAACTACTTGTTTTCCTTCACCATCATGTGTGCAAGATATACAACAATAGCCAAAGTAGAACCTTCATAATTTCTGAAATAGATTTTATAAGAGATTTTGTAAGCAGTTCATACCTTACCGTAGGATCGACAAGGGTATTTATCAGTAGAGCTTGGGGGTCTTTTCAATACCAGTAAGTTCCTCCACGTCTCTGCATTTCACTGTTTTCTTCCCAGAGAGGTCACCAACACTGCATAGACCAGTAATAACTTCTATGGCTTCTTTTGTGATTGGATAGGGTTTTTCGAAACAATGCTACCATCCTTGAATGGATTCAACATGAACAAGATAGATTCTTTGTCTACAAATTAGGGAAATTCTCCCCATAAATCCATATCCAGAGTATTTGCATTCTAAAATTCATCCATTTTCAACCCTAGTTCCATCTCCTTCATCTTCTGATGATCAAACTCATCCAACTCAACTCCCTTCAGCCTTAGTGGAATATTTCCACTTGATCCTCTATTAATAGATTCCATCGTTGCACTTAGCTTCCTCAAACTTTTTATTGCTCAACAAAACTTCTTCTTCTCCTTTGCAAACTGTGCGAAATGATTTTGAAAACTCCCACCTTTTATTCTTAATTACTCATAATGATTTCACCGCCAAAGGCACACATTGATGACACCAACTGTTGTACATCACTTTTCAATCAACCGGATTAAGTTTCATCATTTATCATCAACCGGATCAAACTTTAATCATGTTGAAAATCACATCAAAATTACTTCAGAGAGGGGGAACCAATAGGATATGCAATGCAAAACTCCCCCTAAGCCAAGGCAGATTGGCTCAGTTCCCGGAAGGGCTTGCACTGGGATTCAGTACCACGAAAGTGTCCTCCACACTTGTTTCCTTCTTCCTCCAATCCATGACCATCTTCCTCTTAGATCAATCTGATTCTACAACCTTCTTTTTGTTCTTAGGTTTTTCCAAAGCAATATATTTGCAAGTGTTAGCATAATGTCTGGGTTGACCACATTTGAAAAATCTTTGTCCTAACTTAAATAAGTGAACCCAAGGTCTGCATTGATTAGCTTTGTGACCATAACCATGACATGAATAGAAATTTCCATGAAAGAGATTATTCATTCCATTCCTTCTTGCCGAATTGGATAATTCACTTCTAGAATGACTTGTTCTGTGACCAAACTTGTGATAGTTAAAGCATTGAATACTCGGTTCCATCTTGCTTCTACATTCTACAACCTTATGTCCAAACTTTTTGCATAGAAAAAAGTGACCATTGAATGATAAGTACCTTTGAGAATTTGGTTTCTTGATCAAAGGTCTTTTAGATTTTCTAGAGTTCTAGACCTTGCTTGTTACACCAAATCTTGCTTCAGCTTTAACAACTTTGTCTTCACCCTTAGTATCCTGATTTGAGTTATCACTGGTGAATCCAAGTCTTCCCTTATCCTTGTGAAATTTCTGTAAGGAAAAAATTTGATCCAAAATTATGCTACTTTCACACACTTTTGCTTCTATTTTCAACCTTCTTAACTCTTGATCTAAATTCTCATTTTCTTTTGTTTTCTGTTTGATGGTATTTTTGAAAATTTCTTTAGTCTTCTTCCATTCTTCCATTTTTTGTTTTAAATCCACAATGCTTTCCTTTGACTCCTTTAATTCTTGGCTAACCTCTTTGTGTCTTGCTTTAAATTTATGGATTTTCTTCCTTAGCTTTGCAATACAAGTGTTTGCCTCCTTGAGATATTCTTTCAACTCTTCATTTTTAGATTCAATGCTTTCCATATCATCTAACATTATTTTCAGTTCTTCCTCAAATTGATAAGCTCCTACCATTTTGTTTAAACTACCAATATCTCCCTCAAGTGGTTAAGCTCTATCTCTAAGGGACCAAACTCTAATACCAATTGTTGAATAGTTTGGATAACTAAGAGGGGGGTGAATCAGTTATCCCAAAACAATTTTCTTAACTTTAATTAATCTAGAGCAAATAAGATCAATCAGATAATCAACTAACAAAATAGAACATGAAAGGACAAATCAACACCATGCACAATGAACACCAAATAATCAGTGGACACCCAAGAAGGGAAAAACCACAGAGAATGCTAATTCTCAATTATAAAGCATTAATTAAGGTGACACCGATTAAGGTGATTTTTACAAGGGCTCACTGCCAAGTTGCTCACTACAGGGTGGCTCAATGCTAGTGGGCTCACTGCCCAAATACAAAATAGTAGATTGCAAATTAGTCTCACTAACAAAAGTGAACTAATGAAGTTGTATCTACATATGCATGAGTTCAGTTCTAGTTAAGAGCATAATATTTGTTTGCAGTAGATCTGATAAAAAACTTCTGCAAAATAGATTTCTTTCCTTCACACCTTTTATCTACTCGCACACATCATACTCCATATTTCACAATTCATTGGACAAAAAAAACCTTTACTTATACCATTCCATGTTTCAATCTCCAAGGTCGGCCAAACACAATGCCTTCATAGTCTTCTAAGTTGACCGAATATAATTTGAAATAGATCACCACAAAACATGTCAGAATGAAGAACAACCTTGAGATATTCAATAAGACCTTGTACACTAGCACCAGACCCAAAAGATAGGTCATGCACAAATATTTTCTTATCATGTTGTCAAGGGACCAAAGATAGGTCATACATATGATATAGGTTCATTACAGAACATAATTATCAGAAGATAGAAAGCTTTAGATCACATGAAATATATTATGGAGCCGATGAGAATACCACAACCAAGACCAAATCTTGATTATCATCAATTTTTAGTGTCGACCGAAGAACCACAATTTGATATACAAAATCTTGCAACATGCTACATGAAGTTCCAGATAGAAATGCTACTCAGAGTAAGCTTTGAGCATAGCAACCATCATCAAAATATTAGTCTTAATTATATTGCATCAACTGAATTCAACAGATGTCCCAAAAAGAAGTAATTCCATATCCAAATCAAGAATAATATCCATACTACGTACCACCATAGCACTCAATGGGATAGGTTAATTTTGCACATCATCTGAAGCATAACCTTTCAAATCTAGGGTTTTGACATCAATGACAACAATGCTAAATTATCTTCAACAACTTCTCAACAAGATGACTCTACACCAGAGAGTACTCAAACAGTTGCTATAAATTCAACAACCAAACATCCTTTGGAATCTCCAATGAGCGACTTGGGCTCCCCCAACCTAAGGGATGTGAGTACATCTGCCCAACCTACTTCTCTACTTTTAGAAGAGAAAAACAATGGGGGCACAATGAGTGACACTATAGAAAAGAAAAAAGAAAATCCTCAAAATCAAGGAAATCAAGAAAAAATTGTAGTTGCAATATCACACTAGATCAAGCACCAAAACTTCAACCAAAATTGAATGATCTCAAGAAATAATTACCTTCTAGCATGTTGTCACCAAGATTTCATTATTTTACTTGGTTATGATATGGACAGATGTAAAAAACCATTTACTTTGTTCCCATGCTTTGGTGGGCTAGTTTTTTTGTGTGCTATCTTTAGCATTATTCTAGTGTAAATATGGTTGCTAATAGTGGCGTGAGGAATTAGTAGGAAGAGATTTAAATGGTCCAATATGACCATGGCTGAATAAATCAGATGCAATCTTGTTTCTATGGGGATGAGATTCCTCCTCTGTGATCTCACCTAGTACGAGCTAGGCTGATTTCTTGCAACAATAAAAATCAACACTTATGAATCAAAATAATAATAATAATGAGGAAAAGATTAAGAGATAACAAACCTTTGTTTAAGAACAAGTTCCAACAAAAACTTGTAGCTATGGATAGAAAATGTTGATGAATACTTGGGATCTTGCCAATAATTTTCAATCACCTATTTTAGCCTTTCAATGCCCAAAATTAATCAAATAGAAAATAAAAATTAGAGAATGTGTCCACTAAGCCTATGTTTATCTAGGACTAAAGACAACAATGATGAAGTAAATAAATATATAAGCATTGATCTTTGGTTTATGAGGAGAAATATCCTAGTGTGGATACTAGAAGAAAAGAGGCAATAAATCCACAAGGCCAAAATAAATAAAAGATAATAAATAAAGAGAGAAGAACCAATAACAACACTTCACAAAGGCAATAGAGGATGCACACAATGCTAAGGATGTGAGATAGGATGTTGGGATGTTACAATGTGTACAACCAAAGAGAGTGCTACAAATTATCTTAGAGAACTCAAAACATACACGAGGAATGAAAAGACAACATTGGAAGAATGAGAGGAAAGCCCAATAGACACTGGAACATGCAAAGGTGACTATTCAAATACCAAAAACAGGTAGACAATGGTTACAAACAATTTTTTTAGAAAATAAAGGGGCATCAACATGCCAATTTTTTTTTGAATGATTGTATATTCAAAGAATGCTAGCATATTGTTTAGAAATGAACATGTCACACCAGCATTCAAGTATAATTTACTCAAAAAATTCACAATATGGGAAAAAATCATTAAAAAAATAGAACACATGGTAAGACATAAAATACAAACAAAAACACAACACTAACACTAGGAGTGAGTAAAATGATAATCACTTTAGCCCAACCTTAGACTTTCACCCACTCCTAGTTTTATTGTCGTTGTTATATTTATTTATTTATTTATCCTTGTTTCATGTGTTGCCATGTGTTGTCCTATGTTTATTTTAATTTTTTCCCTTATGAAGTTTTTGAGTGCATTTTTCTTAGATGCTAGTGTGACATGCATACATTTTTGTGTCACACTAGTGTCCAAGTATAATGCACATAGAAACTTCACAATATGGAAAAAAAACATTAAAAAAATATCCTAGAACACATGGAAACACATGAAATATGGTTGAACATACAAAAAATCATAACATTCATAGTAGGAGCATGCAAAAGGACAAGGATGGGATAAAATGATCCTAAAGATATGCTAGGTGTTAGAAACACTAAAAAAAAGTCCAAAATGTAGCATAATAATTGCAAGGTATGCTTTAGAATTTTTGATATTATAAAAATGACATTAAATAAATTAGACACAAGAACAATAACAAGTATGCCTATTACTATCCTAGTATGTATGGAAAGGAGAAAAATGAGAAGAAAAGTTAACAATGTTACCTAGAGAAATGAATCAACAAACAAAATGTGAAGATATACAAGAATGATAAAAATCACAATAAGATTAGAATTAATCCACCATTACCATGACAGGATAAGAAAAGATCTCATAAATGAGAAATCTTCATTGGAGAAGGATAATGATGGTTTTCCTCCTAGTTGCAAAGAGAAGAAAAATATCAAACAATAAATCATTATTATATTAAAAAATTATTAACAAGTGTTCTACAATACAAATTATTAGAGAACCTTAAAATAAGGATAATGACCAACTTGCAAATTACAAGAGGAACAAATATAATAGAAATTTTGTATAGAGAATAAGATGGCAATGTGATATCCCAATCAAAAGATAAGTTACAACCACTAGAAATATACAATCAAAGAGATAGAAGTTCTTGAATTGTTGCATGTCTTAGATTTTAAAAATGAGCTCTAAAGAGGTTAGGGAGAATTTGCTCTACCACAAATTTGTTAACTAACAAGAAGGGAATTGCAATAGATTCCAACAATAATAAAGGTTGGAAAGTGGATGCCTTCTTATTTTTAACAATGAGGCAAAATCATAGTTGCATAGATGTCTTCACACCTACACTGTCATTTAGAGAAAATGTCAAAAAAAGTAAAATTAGAAAGCTATAAAAGTTAGAGTAACAAAATAACAATAAAAATTAAAAATAAAACTTGGTAGTTTGGTGAGGGAGAAAAGTTGAAGTTATTGGTTCAATAAATCTTAAAACATGTTATGGCCTGATGGACACAAAAGTGACTATAAATCATAATGTGAAATTTAAGGGTATGCAATTTTTGCTATTACAATAATGATGTAGGGTAAAGGATCGAGTAGTTGTGCACCCTAACTTTTCTCCTTTCAAAACCATGTGTAATGGTTTTGAATGACACTCAAATTTTTATAGCAATTTAGTTGGCAAGGCCACTACTTAAATATAAGGTTTCAGGTTCACATCATTAAATATGGTGCCAAATCAACATGCTTTTCTTGAGGTGTCATAAAAGATCTCCAAAAATATTAAATCTACTGACATCACAAGATTTTGTTGCCTTTTGGATCTAATGGGTACATTTCATTCAATTATAAGTAATAATGGCCAACACTTGTATCCTTCAAGTGACAATTAATGTTGTTATACTATTAAAAATGGTTGGTCTTTAAATCTATAAATGTTATCTCACCTACTAGAATTTATCACATATGCTTAACTATTAAGTATTTTACTCTACTTATAGATTAGGCTTATTAATGAATGTTAATTTGTATTTATCTTGTTGTATGTATACTTTCATATTATGAGATGTAAATATTATTTAATTAGAATAAAAACATATTTATGAATTCATATTTTTAAATATGTTATATAAATATCACATTAATTCTACTCAAATTTTATAAATTTAATTATAAATTTATTGTACAAATGAAATATCCATAAAAAAATATACACAATTAAATTAAAAAATACTCTTCAACATTTAAATATTAAATTAATTGATTGTATTTAATCAGAAAGAAAAAACATTCTACAATGAAAAAAAAAAGCATAGAGTCTCACATAACATAATTTATGTCAAATGTTCTGAAAGAAATAATAATAATTGCATCCAAGGCATTCTTATCTGAGAAAAGGGTAAACAAAATTTTGAATCACTGGCTGGTAATTCCTTGCAAGACCATAAATTAAATCTTGGCCATAGATAGTCAAAAAGGACAAAGCAAAGGCCAACTCTTGTCCAAAGAAGGCATGCTTAAAATTGTTGTCTGTGTAAACAATGTAATTCCTGCCGTGAAAATGGAAAGGATATTTTGCAGTGGAACCCAACTAAGAAAATTAACTTTGATGGTTACTCCCCCCTGTGAAATGGTATCTTCCTTATTTATATAAATAAATTGATTAAAATAAATTATAGTTTCTCTAATTATTTATGTTTTGTAGGTAGAAATACTCTCTTGTATGAAAATTTTAATATCTATACATAGATATAGTTAGATTACTATGATCTTACTTAGTTTAATAGAAAGTAAATTATTATTAAATTATGTAAATGAATATTGATCCTAATTTTGGTGAGCAATAATATTTTGGTTTTAATAATAGTCGTAGATTTCTTTATGGTTATCAAGTCCATGTTAAGGTTCAACAATAAAACAATAGAACAAAAGAAAAAATAAATACTCGTGATGATTCTTACCATAAAAAAGTGAAAAACATGTGTCTAGGATGTAAATTATGGTCATGAAACATATAAGCATAAATATCATCTGTCAATTTAATTTTATGACAATCCTTTTTCATAGAGGGAAGGTGAGTAATTAAATTCATTTCTAACGGTGGGGGATCTATTGACTTCTCAATGTAGGTGATAAGGCATGCTTTTTTTTTTGTCTATTAAGCTAGTTGCAACATCTCTACTATGTAAGAGAAATCAAGAACACCTATTATTTGTAATGTGCTTTATTTCAATATTTAAAAAGAGAGAGAGAGAAATCAAGAACAATGGAAAGGTTTGACAAAGGCGATGCACATTTCTTCCTAATATCTACACAACACTAAGGTCAATTTGAAGAGCTTTAAAATTGCAAATGTCAAGGTTATGCTAGAGATTTAAGAGAATGCTAGGTACCCAATTAATCAAGTTGAAAGATTTTATGTCTCCATAAAATATGCTCTCTTGAATTTTCCTAGTGTATATAGTATTCTTTCTAAATTATAACTTTCACTTATTTCTTGTGTATTATTAGTGTTTTCAAAAGATTCAATCAACCAAATAACACACCCCTTATGTGAAGGGAGAAGCAATTGCATAATAAATTCCAAAAGGAGAACCTTATAGAAGAACAACACTGTTGTCGCAATTGCTAGGATTGGTATATTTGATTTTCTTGTTCTTATTGTGCATAGGGATGAGTTTACAGATGGTGGTGAGCCCCTCGTCCAAGAGCCTCAAATATACCCATTGTGGGTTTCACTTTTATTGTTGATAACGTGACTTTGGCATCATCATACTATTATTTTCACCATTAGGTTCTTCCAAGGGTGGTAATTACATGCCAACATCATTTGCAAACAATCTTGAAAAAAAATGTGTATGTTCTACTTGGTGTTTATTTTTATGTCAATTTTTTTAATCTTTCTTTTTATGTTATATTTTCATAAGATTTCACATATTTTTGGAGCTCTTGTGGAATTATTTTAGTGTTGTAGTATTTTTACTCCTTTTGTTGGATTAATCTAATATTGTAAAATTCCTCGAGGTATGTAAATATATAGAGGTAATTCTAAATCATAAAGCTTGAAGGTCCACAAATAATTTAATTTATGTTTTGGATATTTAGGTTGGTACATCATTGATTTGTATTGTTTTATGCTATTATAAAAAATAGACTATCTAATATATTGTTGATTTAAAAGCTTAATTTTATTAATCAAAGGTCAAAATTAGTTGACTTGTCATCAAAGGCTTATAATAACCTTAAGAAACTTGATTGCTCATTTAAATTTCAAGTTGGTTTTTTTAGATTCAAACATCAACCTTTCCATATTAGATTAGAATGTTGAGATTAAAGTTCCCTTGCAAAGAAATTCTCCAACTAGGGATTCTCACTAGTCATTGGAGTTAGACCACTCTATAAAACTAGTGATAAAACCTAATCTTGGGTGAAATCTCTCAAACTTTTGAATAGTAAAATCCCGATAAACTCATCATAATTTACCTAGTGCTAAAATATCATTACCCCTATGGTAGACCACTCTATAACCTAATTCCATGCGAAATATTTTGAACCTTTGAACAATAAAAGCCCAATAAACTCATCATAATATATTCAATGTGAAACTACCATTACCAGTTGTAATAACACAAACTTATATAAACTCATGTCTAATATTTGTCATTGGTGGATGATATTTCAAATGTTCATTATCCATTAGTGGTGGCCTCTTTGGATAATTTAAACTTTTGTAGTCCCTTACATTATCTATCTAAAGGCTCCTTTGGTTCCTTCCTTGATGGATTGATTGATCAACACCAATTTCACTCCACTAGATGCAACTTTTACTATTTCCATATCCTACAATAATATAAATGTGATGTCCATACAATGCTCAAGAACATTAAATTGTGGGAGATGATGATTACAATTTACTCTTTTATTGGAAAATTAACAATAATTGATCAATCAAAGTAGTGACAATTTGTTCTTGTTGATACCCATAGACTTGTGTCATTCTATTTTTTTTATTCAAGTGGTTAAATGGGTTTACATTGATTTCAACCTTCTAGAAGTTCCCAAATCCTCAAATTTTCTTTCTTTTTCTTTTTTCTTTTCCTCTCAAGCTACCCACGAACAAAATTGATAAGTCTTTCTTTAGGAATCTATGTGTATGAATCAATTAAGGGTTAATGATAGATTTTAAATGGCCCACATTGTTGGATATAAAAACCATCATTATCAATATTCATTTTAGCATATTTGATGGCAAGATGGAGCATGGGGATACAATGAATATCGATTATCTACATTAACAACATTTGGTGATGAACTCAACACATTAAAGCTGCCCCTAAAGATGAAATTCATAATTTTGTTACGCTGGTTAGATTACTTAAAATTACTACTTGCCATGTAACTCCTTAAAACTCTTTTCTTTTTGTTGTAGATGAAAATAAACCCAAGTTCACATAAAGGTAGTAAAACTAAAAGTGCAGGGGAGAAAATAAAAGGCATCTAAATAGGAAGGAAGAAGTAATAATTCAAGGTGGATAAGACCAACTACTCCTTAAAATAACATGGGGCATGTCCCCATATATCAATGTTCTATTCACAAGAAGGATAGTACAGCTGTGACACTACAAAGACAAGAGGACTACTTGCTTTCAATGTTAATTACTAATAATTAATGAATCTATTTAAACAATCACTGAAATAGTACTCCACCTCTACAATGTAAACAAAAATATTGTCATTGTGTTTGAATTGATACAAAATACAATCACTGACTATTAATTGAAGAACAGGCTATTGTGTGGTACTGATAATTAGTTGGAGTTGTTCAAACATTTGAGAGGCTTTTACCTAACACTGGCAAAACTTGTTGCCATTACTGTGGATGTTTCACTGGACAAGGAAGCGAAATTCTTATCCTGGCACTGTGTCGGAGATGATGTGGCAGATTCTATCCAGAGAGCTTGCAGTTCATTCCATAGAGCTCCGAATGCATGTACACAGGCCCGTACAATAATTTTGACAGGAAATTTGCTCAATTTTTTCGATGTGTTGTTATCATGACTTAAAATGGAAGGTCTCGCCGTCAGAACAACTTTTCGTTATCCATTCTGAGCATTTCACACGAATCTCTCGCCGATTATCTCGCCGTTCGCCATCTCTTCAAACATGAGTAGGCGAAAATTTATTAGCGCAGGCAGGAGCTTTTCATCGAATTTACTGAAGCACCTCAAAAATTTGAACCAAACCCTAAATCACACACACGTGATTTATCAACTACCTAACCCTAAAGGGATAGTTGATGGGAATCATGTGAGTTTATATTTATTTATATATATTAAAAAATGCGAGGTACATGGAATAAAATGCATTTATAAACTGCACAGAAGCTGATAAAGACATAATGGCAAAAAAAAACAGCCATCAAAAGTAACAAACTTACACAACAGCAATAGATTTAGCATTAATAATTACATAAACAGCAATAGATTTAGCATTAATAATTATGTATGTTACATTGCAGCTGTAACAAAGTGGAACAACAACATTTGCAATAAACAACAAAATTCAAACTGGGACCTTAGTGCAGCAAAATATAAATAGTTGAACTGTAGTAGCAAAATAAAAAGTGGGACCTTAGAGCTTGTGTAGTATGAAGACGATTTTTACTTAACTGGTTCACTTGAAGCTTGATTTGTTGAATCTGGACTTTTAACTTAGAATTCTTCTTGGATTCCGCCTGCAGTTGCTAAGTAAAGCTTTAAAATTGTAGTTTCCTGTGAGAGCTATGAATTTTGAAAATTGATTTATATCTGGCTCTTCATAAATGCAACAAGATAACCTGATTAACACTAGCAGCAATAACATTATTATGGAGTCTTGTCCCAAGAAGAGCCTCTTTTCATCTTAATTTATGATAAAAAATAGTTAGGCAAGTCATTAAATATAGAGCTCCTTTGTTTTTTAACAAGCTGGTATCCCCAAAAAATATGCCTTATATCTTCATTTTTTAAATAAAAGGGACATTTAATTGGTTGTAACCTGATACATTTTAACCCGCCACCAATGCACAACTTGTACTGAAGTACTTTCCAAGCAAGTAATTGAGCATTTGAAGTAGCTTTTGATTTTCAAATTTGACTAGAAAGTTTTGCCCAAAAAAGTTCACTAAATCTATAATGCCACTTAAGATTTAAGCGAGGATTGAAAGGCAAGACATGAAACAATTGCAAATATAACTTTTTTAAAGGAAACCTTAGGAAAGGATAAGCTGCTAGCCATAGCCAATCTTTGAAGAAACTACAGTGGATAGGAGTACATAATTTCATAGACAATTCCGATAAAACCAAGGAACACAAAAATCAAGAATGGTCTAAATGTATTTCTCGAATTAAATTGTGCTTTGACGATGTGCCATGGCAGCCAACTCAAAGTAGAAAAATCTCAAAGGTAGCCAACATTACAAACTCCTTTTTCGAATAGAAAATATGATTGTTTTGGAAAGCTTAAAGCTAGCGGTTGCTCATGATAACATATGAGTTTGTTCCACCAAATGGAAGAAGTGGAGAAGTTGAACCAATGTTGAAGAGAGGCGTTTCTCCATTGTAAAAGATGACAAATACATTGTCAAGCCTTCCAAATTGATTGAAGGGATGGAGAAGCATTAATTGAAAAAAAAAGTGCATGAGAGATTTTATCATGCCATCCCACTAATTGACATTTACCTTTAATTGAAGCTGAGTTAATTTTGTTCTTTATAAGAATCTTCCAAGGTTCCTCACCTTTGACAACTCTTATAATTCATTTAGCAGCCAAACAGATACCTTGAGTTTTTGGATCAATTAACCCCATTTCAACCACCTTTGTATTTAGGTTGAATACAATGACTCCACGATGTGGATATAAATCCCATATTTCCATCCCATTTTGTCCATAAAAATTATCGAATAAGCTTAATTAAGTCTTCGTAACCTTTGTTAGAAGGCATCTAGCAAGAAGAATAATAAACATGTGTGGCAAGAAAGATTTTATATTGACAATTTGGATTTTATTAGCCAAAGAGAAAAATTTATTTCCCCAACTCAAAAGTTTATTTTTGAGTTTGTTAAGATACCAACTCCGCATATTAGAGAGGGAAACCCCGAAACCAAAAGGTATAACAAGATACTTGATGACCTTTTTTGTGTTTAATGTGCTTCCTTTCTCGAGGAATCCAAGGAGGAGTAGGTCATGCCTGAACCATCAAGAATTCAATTTTATCATGAGCAAGTTTAGAACCTGAAACAATGTATTATAGTTCCAAAATTTCCAATACATTAGAAATATTTTTTTTAGAATGTTATAAAAATAGTAAACTATCATCATCATAATGCAAGTTAATAACATCAACATCTTTTGGAATAGAGATTCTAATAATGAGCTTCATTTTATTGGCACTCTGAAGCATATAGCCCAACACATCAGTTGTGAGGACATATAGATATAGAGAAAGAGGTCATCCTTGCCAGATAGATCTTTGTAAAGGAAAGGAGTTTTTCATCATATTATCGATAGTAATTGAAATAACATAAAGCGGATTTGCTTTCTTATGGTTTAGAACATAGAGCAAACACATCTCCCAATCATTTCATTGAAGGGAAACCCTAGAGATCTCAATCTCAAGTATGCAAAGGAGAAAGAGATCTTGCAATAAGGCTATCTTAAGGTCAGATTATAAACTAATGAGGGGTTCACCACCAAGCTAGGCCTTGGAAAGACTAATGAAATGAAAGATCTAATGCTTAACCCTAATATGATGCAATACTTCACTAAATGACCTAAAAAAGCATATAAAATAGAATAAAGAACTGCAGGATGAAATGTGTGCACCTGAAACCTAAAAAAGATTGAATGAAGCTCTGAAATGCTGTTCAAACACTAAAATTCTAGTCCATTAGGACTCATACGCCAATTTGGGCGTATCAGTCCAGATCAGGGTTTCTGGGTAGAAATTGAAATTTGGAAAAGGGTGTCTGGAACTGCAAAAATCTAGAAAATGACTTATAGTGGGACTCATACGCACTTCTAGCGTATTAGTCCTATTCTGCTTTTTCTGGAATTCAAAGTTCAGATTTGCACTTCAACACCTACTCTTCTCTTCCAAATTGATTTTTGGATCCGAACCTATAAAAAAACTTGCAAAATAAAATACATGCTTGATTTGCTTATGAGGGGTTTGCCTGAGTCAAACCCTTAGTTTGGTAATTAAACCTTGATAGAAACAAAGAATCATGAATGTAAATAGGAATGTAAACCCTAACCTTAAGTGTATCTAAGATTAGGAAATTTGAGATGCAATGCAATCCTATTATAATATGTTAGAATGAGATGCATGAAATGAAACATGAGGTTGGGTGACTCACTTTGAGATATCTCAAATCACTCTAATAAGTCATGTGATAATGCATGTACCTTCCTTAGGCTGAAAGTAGAATGATAATGGAGGATGGAATCACTTAGGAAACAAGTCATTAGGCTTGGATTGATGGCTAGTTGCATCTCCCCAACCTAGGATCCATCATGATTCACCATAGGAAACCATAATCAACCCTTGAAAATGGTAGATGTTGGATGAAAGTGAGCTTGAAGACTTGTGAAAACACTTTAATGCTGCTCCAAGACTTCAACTGTACTTTCTTTTGAAACTTGAATGCTCTTGTGAAAGAATGCTAGAAGACTCTTGAATTCTTGGATCTTGAAATTGCTCTAAAAATGTTTGCTTGGATTGAAAAGTGACTTAGAAACTTTCTTATATAGGAATTTACACCTAATTTACTGTTATTCAAATCTCAAAAGCTGACATCAACCAAAAATTTGAATTAAAAAGTTGAATTTCCCGCTCAAACCCTAAAAAAGCCCCAAATGGCACTCATAGGCCACCTCTGGCGTATGGGTCCCACCTAGGGGACTCATACGCCCAATGTGGCCTATGAGTCCCACTCTAGATTTTTAGGGTGGGTTGTTAGAATTTTTTTATGTTTTTGATGATTTTGTCAGGTTTTTAGTTGAAATAAGCCTCGAGATCCAAAATAAAGAGTCTTAGGGACCTATTAATGATGACTTAAAGGGTAATTAATGCAAAGGTACTAAAATAGGTCCAGATTAAATGAGAAATTACATTATCTCCAAGAAGGGAGTACAATTTCTATCATTACAATAATTTGAGCATTAGCATCTTGAAACAACATTTGAATTTGTACTTGAAATTTAGGCCCAAACCCCAACTATTGCAGCATGTTAAGGATAAAGTTCAACCAAATTCTATCATAAGCCTTGTCGAAGTCAAGTTTAATTAAAATCACATTTTAACCTATTTGATGTGCCCAATTACATACATTTCCCAAGATAGAATAAGATTGTCAAGAATAAATCTTCCAACAATAAATAACAACTTCTTGCACCACAAGTTAATCTTGATAGACAAGGCCTTTGCAATGATTTTATAGGATGTGTTAAGAAAAATGATAAGACGCCAACCAAAAATAGTATCCTCCTTTTTTCCTTTGGGAAATTTTTTAACTAAGCCTCCATTAATAATCAAACCTAAAAATCCTTTCATAAAGGCTTCCAAATATAAGCAATAAAAATCATCCTTAATGAGATGCCACATAGCTTGATAGAATTCCATAGAAAGCTCATCAGTACCCAGATTTTTATAAGGGGCCATGGAGAAAAGATCATTTTCCAATTCTTCCAAGGAAAGTGTTTTATCAAGGTAACGACTATAATCAAAATCAATTTGAGTAAGAATATGATCCTTGACAAAGTCCTCAAGTACCTGCTCAATATCTTGCCATTGATCATCTTTGAAGAGATTTTCATAGAATTGTTTAAATAGATTGCCTATTTTAGAATGATTAGAGTGTAGAATATCATAATCATCTCTTTAACACTAGTTCTTTCTTTTTGTGTTTATAGTTGAGATAATTAAAATAATATTTAGTGCTCTTGTTACCTTTTTTTGTCCAATGTAACCTGGATCTAAGTTTATCCCTTTTCCCTTTATAACTATCAATTTTATGTAATTAGGATTTGGTAGTAGCAATGGAGGTTTGTAGTTTAATATTTCTAGGATCAATATTAATAAGTTTCTTGTCATGGGAAATTTTTCCTTGTAGATATTTATCCTTACATTTATGTTGTCTTGACATTTGTTTTCCAAAAGAATGAAGGAACTATGTGCATTGAGTAATGGCAATACACCACCAATCAATCCAAGACCCTCCTTCATCCGGTCTAGGTAGAGACTTCCAAATCCCCTCAAGGGAAGCCAAACACGTTCAAGATTCTTCATATGAGAAACATGTAGTTTAAGAGGGAGAGAATTATCAATGTTTGAATTTTGAGATGAACATATGTTGTAGATGATGGGATAATAATTCGAAAGAGTAGTAGAGTAGTCTACCTAGACACACTGACCCAAGGAATCATGGATCAAATGCAAAGTAGGAGTAGCATAAAATATATCCAACCCACTCATTTTTTTGTCACCTCCCATTCTACACTTGGACTAGGTAAACCAATTTGTAGAATGGCTATCAAATTTATCATGGATTAGAAATATTTTTTTTCAAAATTTTGTACAAATAGCAAACTATTAGCATAATGTGAGTTAATACCATCAACATCTTTTGAAATAGAGATTGCAACAATGAGCTTCATTTTATTGGCACTCTGAAGCATATAGCCCAACACATCCATTGTGAGGACATATAGAAATGGAGTAAGAGGACATCCTTGCTTAATAGATCTTTGTAAAGGAAAGGAGTTTGTCATCATTGTTACCCTAATTTCAGTCCTCACTCTCAAAATTGACATCCCCATTTAAAATTTTGGTTAAGTCTTAAGTCAGGCAATGTTTTATGAAGAGTTGCAAACTTGGGCAGTGATTTCACTAATTCATCTAACTTACGCTTTTACCACCCTTTTGTTAAGTTGCTCTTTATTTTCTCACGGGCGGTGTTTTATGGCATTAGTGTAACTTCCCGAACATTCTAAGTCTTCCATTTGGAAGGTTGGTGGTCCATACTCGGGATTCGTGAACAAGCCAAAAAGATCACTAGCAACAAAGCTTTCAAGTCGAGCGAGAGTTTAAGTGGTTTCTAAAACTATCGGCAGTATTTTGCTTAGTTTTGTGAACTTCCCATTTTATTGCCCAAGAGCATTTTTCATAAGAAAAAGATTAAGGGAACAACAATGTAGTCTGTTTTGTTAAAGCATATTCTAGTTTTAAAAGGAAAACCCATTGATGCAGGAATTGATACAATTGGATGCCATCAAGAATACAACAAATGAAATCAAAATTAAAGATAGAATTTCTTAGTAAAGAATGCCAACACTAGAGATATAAAATGCTATAATTTTATTTTATATATATATATATATATATACTAATAGCATTACAAATTTTTTTATTCATTTACAAAAAACTAAGGAACATCAAGACAATATTTTCTTCAGGCACATAGGGAAAACATGAGCACATAGATTCCTTCCACCACCACCTAACTATGTGCAGGATCATGGTATGCCAAACAGGCCCTTAAGTGGCAAAAAATTCAGAAAAATCAGTGTTAGGAAACTTGACGTAAATATTTGAATAAGTTATCTATATTATTTCAAAAATATGTAAGAATAGAATTTGTAAAATTGAATGTAGTTTCTAAAATACTAGGTTTATTTAAAAAAAAAAAATCTATTTGGTGAAAATTTGAAATTTCAATGCATAGTACTTAAATTTCAGGAAAAATAAGAAGTAGGTGTTATCTGACCACCCTAACCACAATAAAATGATAATATTTTTTTATAATATTTTATATATAAGTAGAGGACTCATGTCGGATGTGATGCATATTTTTTTGTAATTTTTTCCAAGTAAATAATTAATTATGAATTTTTTATTACAATTTTAGAAAATATAAAACTCGCTCTAACCACCTTAACTTGGTCAAAATTCATGAAATTTAATTTTTCTTTTTAATCCTATAGTATGTAAAGCATAGAATGTGGCATGTTTTGGATTCAAAACATATGATACCGTTTGAAAGTTATAGATGTTTTTCAATCAGCCTATCGATTAGGACTTTAGTCATAATTCTAATAGAAAATGAATAATAATTATTTATTAAATTCAAATTAAATCATAATTTATATTTTTGGAAAGCTAAGAATCTCCTCTAAAAACCCTTTTCATTTCATTAATTTTGGGTGAAAAAAAAGTCGTCAGCCACATACCCTACAAATATTGCCACTTTTTGGCATACCATGATCCTGCACGGTCCCACCTGGAGGTGCTTTATCTGGATGGGTGATATAATATTTTCATGAGACTGTAGGAATTGGGCAAAGAATCCCATGTCATTTCTCACCAGCCCTACATAGTGAAGGGTTTCCGCTTCCTTGGTGGCTTCATTTTGAGTCTCAATTACAATGAAAATGGAATCACCAATCAGTCCACTTCGTTGATAGTTGTTGAAACCAACAATGGCTATGTTAACCCTGTGGAGAGACTAAAGTTGAACCAGGCACTCCGCTGCTCTCTTTCCTCGGTCATGATGTCCATAGGTGCGAATAAAAATGTACACAAAATGCTCCAGGAACGTAACATTGTGTACATGCACTTGATTCGGGAACGTTGTCCCAGTGTACTATGCAACACCTCATCTTCTATCTCGCTCTGAATGATGATTACTTCTTTCAAATGGTCAGGAAATCACCTAAAGAGGGGACTACACTCGATTTCCTCAATGATGATGAATTCATTCATGGAAACTCTATCACTTTGAGCACTCGCCATGTTGGATTCTTTAGGATGGTGAAGTATGGTGGTGCCTGTTGAATTTATAGAAGGTTGGCGAGACATTTGAGATGAATATTGATCGGATGAGAGGATGATGATGCAATCAAATTAATTCTTGATGTGACCAAGATTTAATTTATATTTCCAATTGATCTTCCAATTGGATATTTTGTACGTGTGACTCCATTGCACCTTTTTGATAGCTATTTAATGCTTAGTTTGTGAAGCATGCTAACTTCACAAGAATTGATGGCCATAGAGAAGGAATTAAAGCAAGAAATGTTTGATTGTTGTCTATTGTCATAGGCGATGTAATCATTCCAGCCATTCACTATTTCCTGACTATCATTTTTCAAGATAGACAGTTAAACAACAAGAAAGTGTTAATATGTTTGGAAACTAGTTAGTAACAATCAAGAAAGGAGAAGGACCCCTAGATATCTGGGAAGAAAATGATCCAGTTCGGGTCTGATTCCTAAAGAGTTCACTATGTTGTAGTCAAGGGAGGAACATTTTTTTATTCTACTTTGAATTCAATTCATGTTGTAATAACTCATAATTTGTGAGTTGTGAGTTTTGAATGTAATGTTGATCATACTAACCTATGTGTCATGTGTGTAATAGGAGTATATTTTCTATGCAAAATCTTTCCTGCTGCATTTAAGTCATTTATTGCAATTACAAAATTTTTTTATTTCATTTACATTAGTCATAATTCATTTTAGTCTGTGTGCTAGTTGATTAATGACTCTCTAAGGTTTACTTTACATTAGCAATATTTTTTATGGGCTGATGTTTACTGTCTTTATTGATTTTTGGTTTAAAGCATATTAATTATCCATTATATCATGTATGAGGGAGTTGTACCTCCAAAATTCAGAGGAAAGTCACAAATGCAATTGTAGCATTTCCAAAGTTAGCAGCTTGGCCCCAGTGCATTATGAGCTAGAGAGTTTATAATTTTAGATATATTTCTTAAAGGCCAATCCATTCACTAACAGATTTTTGGCAACTCTGCTGGGGAAGATTGTAATTTTTGATAAGTCACCATTGTGTCATGCAACAATATGGTACTTCTCCATAATAATGTGTTTCTTGTACTTCAACCTGATTTATATTGGATGTAGGTGGAGCAAGAGGATATCATATATCAAAATTAAAAACGCTTGCTTGGAGGTACATAAGGAGTGCAACATATTATGTGCAAGCCAATTTTATCTTGGAAGAAGAAGAAGAGTGGGCCCAACATCCATCTAGACCTGTGATTGAACACCCTCCAAGGTTGATCTTTGAGTATTACAATGATCCACCCCACCATCCCAATCCATGCCCAAATCAACATGCTAATCAACATGTGAATCAACACCCTAATCAACTATAGAATAACCCTCCAACTCGACCATCACCTAGGCAGTAACCTAGGGGTACCTTTCTTTACTCTGTCAAGAGTTGGCGACTTTGAATACCTATGGATTCAATTCCCTAGGGTAACTATATTGGACCTTTTTCCCTATCACAATGCAATGACTTGCTATGTGGCTCTAGGAAAAGATTCCCCAAATTATCTAGTAGAGGCACACAAGATCCAGAGGAACATATTCTAGCCATGACTGCAATAAGTGGAATCCTTGGAGTTCAAGAAGAGGAAGGAAATCTTCGTAAGACTTTTTGTTGATAGTCTAGTTGAAAAGGTAGCCGAATGGTTTAGAGGACTGGAGAAAAGTTGTATAACTGGTTGGAATATTCTTCACAATAAATTTTTTATAGTGCTTCAAAGGTCCTATTGACGTTGTTGCTTTACTTCAATAGTTCTTTTAGATTGCGAACAAAAGAAAAGACCCTATGATGGATTTTTTTTACCGTTTCAATAAATCTCTTTGACAGATTCCTACACTAGAACAACCAAGCAAAATAATTCAATTCCATGTATTTACCTCCACCCTCAACCCTAATGTCTAGCTCATTTTCAAAAGAGATAAAATATCTTGGATCAAACAGGCTCAAATTGAAGTAGTGAACATTGAAAATGACTTAATTACAGTGGGAAAATGGAAGCTTGATGGTACTACCAATTATGTTATTAATCGTCCACCACCTGTCTACAATTTCTCTGGATTCCCAGCTGTTACAAACCACCCCCACCCTACCACTGAGAAAATGAACTTGACAATATTGAATGACATACAACCCTTACATGAAAGGAACAAGGATGAAAAAAAGGTTCCCAAGCATATAGTTTAAACACTTCAATTGAACCAGAAGATGACCTCAACTCGTCAAGTAATGATGAATACATTACACCATGAGGAAGGTACATCCCCACGTTTCAATTTACTTCTCCATGCTTCCCTGAGGATAATTCACCTCCTTGTAGTTCTGTCAGAGAAGATCAAATGTTAGATTCTCTTTTCATTCTAGAATATGAGGCCTTTACCTTTGAAAATATTGTTGATGTCAAAACTATATGTGCAATCAAGGAGAATAATGAAGAACCTTCAAGTGAAAATTCCAATGGTGGGGTAAAGTGGTTGATTAATTCAAATCCCCTATTCATTTTTGATGAATTTTAAATTCATTATAATCTTATGTTTGAAGATCCAAAGTTTGGTTTGTTGGAATTGTCAGCAAAGGAGGTTGTTTGTTTTTCAGTCGACAGCAAAGGGGAAGATTATGTAGTAATGAAGGATCAAAGCACCATAGATTCACAAGGTAGTCGTGATGATAAGGAATTTTCTTACAAAATTGAAAGCTACATTGTTGCGGAGGGCATGAAAGATTCAAATCTATTACAACGACGGGAGACTATTTCAATGATGAAGCCTTAGGAAGTAGCCAAATTTTTTTTAGACATTTCAACGTGGGACTATTTGCATCAAGAGGAGGTTTATGATGAAAAATGGTCATTTGGGAACATTGAAATAGGTGGATTTTTTTGCTCTAGTGCCTATGTTTGGATAATTCTAATTTATGCCTTACTCCAAAAGTTGGACACATTAATGGGCTTTTTCAGGTTTGGATCATTCTTCTCACAACTTGTCAATGGTTGAAGATCGTGTGAACTGTTATTTTCTCTCTCCATGGTAGGTGTCATCCTCCCCTGTACATAGTTGCTTTTTGGTGTGTCATTTTTGGTTGTGTTTTCTTGGGTTTTGGATTTTGGTTTTTGTCCCTCTTCTTTGCTTGACTCTATGCCCAATGGATATATGACTAGTAATAATGTCTCTGGATTCCTTTCTACATCCTTTTTAGTCCTTGTCCCTAGTCAAAGCCACTGTTACCTTAATTTCGGTCCTTGCTCTCAAAATTGACATCCCCTTTCAAAATTTTGGTTAATTCATAAGTTGAGCGGTGTTTTATGAAGAGTTGCAAAGTTGGGTGATGATTTCACTAGTTCATCTTGTAGACGTCTAAATTTGGACACTTAATTTATCCAAATTCATCCCCTTTCATCTTATTTTCGTTAATTAAGTAATACTACTATTATTTAATTAATATCTTTAATTCTGCCAAATCCCTAAACTATTTAATTAATAATACATTATCTCTTTAATCCTCCTTTCATCAAGTGAATTAAATAAATATGTTATTTATTTAATCCCCTTTATGTCACATCCTCCATCATTTTTATCTTATCCTAATCCATCTTCTAATCTCATCATTAGGATGTGCACATGCCTAATCCTTGATTAGGAGGTGTCACATCCTCCAACTTTTGCAAGTTGGCCTCTAATCTCTTAGCCACCTAACCTTCCTCTAACCCCTCATCAACTTGTCTAATCACCCCCTTTAGTCAACTCTTCCCATCCCCCAAGGAATTTTTAATTCCTTTTGTCTTCCCAAGTCCTTTGAGGAATTTTTAATTCCACTCTCATCTTTCAAGGAATATTAAATTCCTTTTCTCTTCCCCATGTCCTTTATGACATGTGTCCTTGGTCAACCTTATTAAATGCTTTTCTTTTTTGACAAGGCATCTCCACTTCCCTATGTGAATTTTTAATTCACATTTAATCCCCCAATGCACGGGCTTTGGAATTCTTTATTCTTTCCCATCTCCCCATGAGAATATTTTAGGAATTTTTAATTCCTCACATGTCCTCTCACCCACATGGAGACAAGGACCTCCTTTATGAGGAGATCTTGTCCAATCCCAAGGTACTTTGTACCCCCCTCCATGTCATGTACTTCTCTTACACCTCATCTCCACCTCATCTTTCTTAAGCCTCTCCCCATGCCACATGTCAAGATGTGAGGGCTTGTGAGTTCTCAACTCACCTTAGCCCTACATCTTGATATTTGGTGGCTTAATCTTGGCCATCCATTTCTTCTAGGAATTCTCAAAATTCCTATAAATACCCCCTCTTTTCTCTCATTTTGGAGGGAGATCATTTTGCTAGCCAAACTCTTGCAATTTTATTTCTCAATCTACACTTAGCCATTTTCATGTTTTCATCCACTTGCACTCATCCTCACAACATCATTTAGCTTGCATATTGTGCCATCCAAGGAGCATACACATCAAAGATCGAAGGGCCAACCAAAGGATCGATTCAAGACGAGGTATAAAGTTCCATTTGTTGCTTTTTATCTTGTGTTGTTTCCAACTTAGGCTAATCTTGAGGTGTAGGTTGTTTTGGTGTTTATTTGCACTCTTTTATTTGCTACTTGTTTTCTAACGCTTATATTCGACCTATCACATTTCTGGCACGTTCAGTGGGACCCACAAATGGTCTTTTTCTTTCACGTTTGCTATTTTTTGCTTTCCCTGGAGAGTGGCGGACCTGTCCTGAACTAGTGGACCTGTTCTGAAGTGGCGGACCTATCCTGCTGAACTGGCGGACCTGTCCTGAAGTGGCAGACCTGTCCTAAACTGGCAGACCTATCCTAAAGTGGCAGACCTGTCCTGAACTAGCGGACCTGTCATGAAGTGGCAGACCTGTCCTAAAGTGGTGGACCTATCCTGCAGTGGCAGACCTATCCTGAACTGGAAAACCTGTCCTAAAGTGGCAGACCTGTCTTGAACTGGCGGACCTATCCTGAACTGGCAGACCTATCCTCACAAAGTGGCGGACTTGACCTCCGGAAGGTGAAATTTCAAGTTTTTACCAATTGTCCTTTGGTAAATTAGGCACATAGTTTAATTAGAGGGGTCAAAAAACCTTGTTTGGCATGCGTGTGGAAGGCTATTTGACGTATCCAATCCCCTTGCACCATTTGGCGATCCTGGGTGACGAGAAATTGTAGCTTTCCAAGTCCTTTTGAGTCACCCTATTTTTTATTTTCTTAATGGGACTTGCTTGGGGATTTCATCACCCCAAGGGATGATTCCAACCACGTGTACTGGCGGGGTATATAAAGGGGGGAGAGTGAAAGCTGTACCTCAATCCAACCACGTTGTAATTGGCGAAGCATCGAGATGACGTAAAGAGTTGGTCCGAGCCTTTAGTATCTCGCTAAGGTTCTCGACTCACGCTTGTAATGGGTTGGTGTTCACGGTTTGGGCCTCACGTACCGTGCATATATCAAGGACTCCTTAGCAACCATGTTCATCCTAGAGTAGAAGACTTTGTTGGCCATACCCATTTCTACTAAATCTTAGGGTTGTGCTGTCTGAATTGTCTTTCTCATGCAAAACCAGTCATTTTCAGTCTAGCCAAATCTGTTTATCAGTGTTTTCTATATTTTGGGTCCTTTGCCTTATCCATCCATCAAAAAATCAAGCTTAAACTTATCCTTTGGCAAACTTGTCCTTCCAGTGGCGGACCTGACCCTCCGGTGGCGGACCTATCCCTCCTGTGGCGGACCTGTCCTACTTTGGCGGACCTGTCCTTACAGAGTGGCAGACCTAACCTTCTGCTCTTTCTTCCCGGGGCTGCCATTTCCACATTGTTTATCCAATTGACTCTGTTCAAAGGAAATTCTTCTCATTTTTTCGTGCTCTTTCCGATGATATATACCACTTCATACTTTTGAGAAGTTGGCCGGGGCACTTTTTTCTTCACCATCTGCCTCCTTGAGGGGGGTATACCCTACCATTCTCATCTGTTTACTCGTTCCGAGTAAAATTTCATCCATTTAACATATCCTTTCATCATTCTAAACTCTTGTTCTGTCATTCCAATCATCCGTTTACTCATTCCGAGTAAACTCTCATCCATTTAACACATCCTTTCATCATTCCAAACTCTCGTTTTATCATTCCGATCATCTGTTTACTCATTCCGAGTAAAATTTCATCCATTTAACATATCCTTTCATCATTCTGAACTCTCGTTCTGTCATTCCGATCATCCGTTTACTCATTCCGAGTAAACTCTCATCCATTTAATACATCCTTTCATCATTCCGAACTCTCGTTCTGTCATTTCGATCATCTGTTTACTCGTTCCGAGTAAACATTCATACATTTCAACATATCCTTTCATCATTTTGAACTCTTGTCCTATCATTTCGATCATCTATTTACTCGTTCCTAGTAAACATTCATCCATTTCACACATCCTTTCATCATTTCAAACTCTCGTTCTATCATTACTTTCATCCATTTACTCATTTTGAGTAAACGTTCATCCATTCAACACATCCTTTCATCATTCTAAACTCTCGTTCTGTCATTCTGATCATCCGTTTACTTGTTCTGAGTAAACATTCATCCATTCAACACATCCTCTCATCATTCGCAACTCTGGTTCTATCATTCTGATCATCTGTTTACTCATTCTGAGTAAACATTCATCCATTCAACACATCCTTTCATCATTCCGAACTCTTGTTCTATCATTTTGATCATCTGTTTACTCGTTCTGAGTAAAAAGTCATACATTTCACACATCCTTTCATCATTCGAAACTCTGGTTCTATCATTCTGATCATCTGTTTACTTGTTTCGAGTAAACATTCATCCATTCAACACATCCTTTCATCATTCTGAACTCTCGTTCTATCATTCCGATCCTCTGTTTTCTCTTCCGAGTAAACATTCATCCATTTCACACATCCTTTCATCATTTTGAACTCTCGTTCTGTCATTTTGCTCATCCGTTTACTCGTTCCGAGTAAACATTCACCCATTTCGCACATCCTTTCATCATTTTGAACTCTCGTCTTATCATTCTGATCATTCGTTTGCTTGTTCTAAGCAAACGTTCATCCATTTCTATCATCCATTTCTCCAATCAAATCATCGCTTTCCCCATCCAAATCCCTTGGAATTCGTCTCGGGTTATTATCCAAATTGACTAAAGTGTCTGATCTGATCGTCATCATTAACATCCTCTTAGGATTGTCACCCATCCTAAGTTAATCATCATCGTCGGCCCAATCAATCCATTTTCAATCTCAAAGTGGATTTGGTACTGTAATCATCCATTCATCCTTTAATCTGATCAATCAACATCCTAAGTCATCTAAGATAATCTCTGAATGGGATTTGTAGTCTTTTTCGTCATCCATTAGTCGATCTTATCAATCAATCATCGATCGATCTTATCTAATCCAATCCAATCCAATCGCATCCCTATCCAATCACCTTTGACCCAATCAATCTCCTTCCATCTTGAAGCATATACGGTGTCGTAATCATCCTTTGATAATCCAATCCAATTGTCAGAATCAATCCCATCATATCATCCAATCATCCTAATCTGAGCTTTAATCCAATCCTGATCTGAGCTTGTCCTAAATCCTGATTTGGGATTTTGTCCATTTGCATCCAAAATCTTTATCCATCATCTTTATCCTTTCATCATCATGAATTCTTATCCTCCATCAATAGTGGTCAAGGGAAACCCTAATTACGTCAACAATGATAATGAAAGTCTTGTTGATCAAGAGGTATACGACATAGATCCCCTTGACACTATCATTGCTAGTAAGCTTTCTCCACCCACATTCCAAAATCCAATCACCCCATCGAGTTATCCCATCATGTCTTCATCTATGCCTAATCACACTCCTTATGCTACCTTTGACAAGGGATGTCCACCATATCCATCATATCCTTCATCTACATCATCCCTTTATCCTAGTTTTCCATCACAATACCCCTATCTTGATCCCCCATCCACATCCTCTTATCTCAATCCTTCATCCACATGCACCCACTACCCTAATCTCCCATACCAATCCGCTTAGCCTAATCCTACATTCACACCTTCCTATCCTAGTCAAACACACCCATCAACTTACCCTAATCCAACACCCGCATCTCCTTATATTAATCCAACACCTGCATCTTCCCATCCTAATCCACCATCCCAATACCTTTATGACAACACGCTGCCCATATCTTCTACCAACGATCCACCATCCATGTCATCCTATCCTAACTCCCCATGCCCATATCCTTACCTTAATCCTCCATCCATTCTTAATCTTCCATCTAATCCTAGTCCACTAATCCATAAACCTTCATCCATTCCCGCCTCGCCATCTCAGCCTAGCGTATTCAAGTTTCTCCAAGGGCTTATAACAAAGGAAACATCCCCCACTCCACACATTGTAGTCGTGGAACCATGCCATCCCAACCCATCATCCATGGTCGTTAGTGATGAGACCCTTCTCCATCCAACACCTATCATTGACGATACCATCACATCCTCTGAATCCACTAAGTCCCCATCTCCTACCATCACATCCTCTGAATCCACTGAGTCCCCATCTCCTACTATCACATCCTCTGAATCCACTGAGTCCCCATCTCCTACCATCACATCTACCAAATCCATTGAACACCAACCCCTACTCCAGAGTCATCGAACCTATCAACGACACCCAAATCCAATCCACTTCTTCCACTCCTAGTATCCATTCCCAGGAATATCTTGAATCCTCCATCCTTCCATCTTCCCCACTTGAAGAGTCCCCCCATGACTCCATTATCATGCCTCCCGCACATGATGAGTCATGCCAAGAGCCTAACCCAAAGCATGCCAACATATCCCGTCCTCCAGATCAAGATCCTACCATCCCATCTAGTCTACCGCAAGATCACATTCCCCCATCCATTCCATCCTGTGATCCTCTTGAGATTCAAGATTCTACTGCTCCACCTCCGTCTCCATTGCATGAGCCTACTACCACAAAATCAGATCCTATCATATCCCCTATTCCCTCTCCAGATACCACCCATCCAAATGCTACTCTCCCATCATCTCCTTCTCAGGATCCCCCATCATCGCCTAAAAATGCTATCCCCACATCACTTGCATATCCCCTTGGTACTCTCACATTCTTCCATGGTGGCCTCCTTGTAGAAGAAAAACATAGTGTATATACCACCCATCATCCTCCACCTAATAATGGACTTGCATCATGTTTTTAGAATAACAAAAATCCTATCATGGACCGAATGCTCAAGAACATGAACTATCAAGGAAAAGGTCTAGGCCTTCACGAGCAAGATATTTTAGAGCCCATCCAAGTCAAAGAACAAATCTACATGCAAGGTCTTGGGTCTATTCCCCAAGACTCACAATCTAAACACGTTGGTACAACCTCTAGACGTCCTCAACGAGTCTTTTCCAAAAAAAGTGTCAGCTCTTCCCATCGCTCCACCAAATCATATGCTACCATCCCTCCTCTATTGTATCACCTCAAAACAACCGTCCATATTCCTCCTTCATCTGCTCCATCCACAATCTCCCATCCTTCATCTACTGCATCCATCTTGGGTTCTTATGTCCTCCACCCACTCTATCCATCTTGGGTTTGTATATCCCAATATCACCTCCTCCATCTCATTCACTCATCCATCCAACACCTATCCATGTCATCCATCATAAACATCCCTCTCGCATGTCCCATAATCAGGATCAACAAAGGCACATACCTGCACATCCTCCATCTACACATAATCCTCATCATCCTACCTCCATTGCTCCACATCATCCATCTTCTCACACCCATCCCATTGCTAGTACGAGCACTTTGGATGCTAGAGGAAAAATGCATCAATCTAAACACCCACATGAATCCAACGCTTCCCATGTCCCCTCTAAAAGACATGGTAAAGAAATCAAATCCTTAATCCCAAATCAAAATCAAATCTATAGCTCACAAAGAGCTAGCAAAGCAAAGATCAAAACCATGTGGATCCCAAAGAAAAAAGATGCAATGACATCAAATGAAAAATCTCTAAGAACATCCAAAGTTGCTAATCCAAATGCTAATCATACCCCCCTTTCATCTCCTAAGTCTATTTTGGGTCCCTATGTCTGAAATTCACTATTCCATCTCCTTCATTATCCCCACATTCTCCATTCATTAGTCCTCTTATCTTTTCACATCCATCACCACATGTGCCAATGTTGGTCCTAAACTCACCACCCCATCACACATCCACCCCATCATTCTACTCATACCCTTTTCAGTATCCCACCCATTATCCCATGTATCTCCCCCATCAAATCCCTCTAATTCATCCTCTTGCATAATCCATTTCTCCTCATAAGGTTGTACCAACATCCAATAGTCAGTTCGAACATGAGCTCTTAATACCTCGTATAGAACTTGATGCTTGAGTCCTTCACCCATATCCTTATCGCATGTCTTCTAAATCCACTTATTTTCCTCCCTATCCTTATCCATCTCCTTCCTCATACTATCCAAAAAGTCCAAAAATCCGAAAAAGTCAAAAAAATAAAAAAAATAAAAAATAAAAAAATAAAATAGTAAAGAGAAACAATCTGTCCAACGGTGAAAACTTGGCAAACAAGTGCCTTGGATAAGTACCATGATGAAAACTTGGCAAACAGGCATCATGCATAAATGCCCATCTGCACTTGGGGGCAGCTTCCTGCTACGCTTTTGGCTATGCACCCATCTTCTTGCTATACATCATTTTCATCCATCCCTCCACCCTATCGATCTTACACATCCTTCTTGGCATATCTCATTTATCCCATTCCTTCCATCCTCCTTGTGATCTTGATAACAATGGGGCAAACATATAAGATGCTTTGGACACCTCTTAGCATACATTCCCCTCATCTGCACACTATCCTAATCCTCATTTGCACTCGTCTATCTTCCTTATCCACCCATCATGCTACCTTCCATATCCCTTATCCATGCATCCTATCTTCATCCATCTCAATCTTTTATCTTCCCATCCACTTGTCTTCCATCCTTCATTCCTCCCCGCACATGACATATCTAGAGTGGGGGCATCTATCTTCCTTTGTGCTATAGTCCTTGGAGACATCATTCATCCTATCAAAGCACTTCCTTCCATTCCCCTATCCTCATTTCCTTATCATTATATCCCTATCCCCATCCTCATCCTCCTATCCATCCATCAAAACACTCCCTTTCATATCCTCATCTTTGTCTTCCTACCAATCCCTCGTGTCTTCCCGTCCTTGTCTTCTTATACGTCCAAACCTTCATGTTAACCTCCTTATCGTTCTCCATCCATCCTAGCATCTATCCATCTACCTGGCCAATCCCCTCTATTCATCCAATCTCTTCTCCCTCCACCCATCCCTATCTTCATACCCACCCACCATCACATCCTTGTCTCACTATTCCATCCCTACCTATCTCCCCCATCCTTTTCATCTTCCCATCCTCATCTCTTGCTCCTCATCCCATCTTATAATCCCTTGTCATTGGTATCTCGCTATAGCCTACTATCTCATCATTCATCATTCATCTCTCCATCATATCATCCACCCACTTCATCTTTGATGATTTGGATAACTATCCCATCCCTAAGCTTTGTGTAGTCACTATCCTCCAATCCAATCCAACAGGTCTATCTTGTCCCATCGTGTCAGTCCAATCATTTTATCCCCTTATCCATCACTTGTCTTTGGCCTTCTGTCAAACTACGTTGCCCCTGCGCTTTCACGTAGGTAAGGTCAATCATTTGATCTGCCCTCGGGGTTCCATCCATCATCAATCTATATTGTCCACTTTTCTCCTATTCTCCATCCTATCTTGGTCATCCATCAAAATCTCCATCATGGTCAGTCATCAGCCTTTTATCGAACTACGAGGGCTTTGCACTTCCACGTAGGCAAGGCTAATCTTTGATCAGCCCCCGAGCCCCTAGGTCACTAGGATGTGTTAGTCTCCTATCTTGTGTCAGTCTTGTGTCATGTCTCTCATGTCACATCGTCAAGCTATGCCCTTATCTAGCTGGCTCTTAACCAACAAGATCCACTTGTATCATCAGATCCCATCAGTTCTGAATATCTTGCATCATATCAATCTTTTAATTTAGTATGCATCATCGGTCTCAACAAGATGCATCTTTCCTAACAGACCTCATCAATCCCATCCATCCCCTTGATTGATCCTATGGCAAAGGATGTTTGAAATTGATTGCGATCTTTTGATGCTTTTGGCTTTTGTTTATCATTTGAGCTCCCTATCATCACTTGTCATCGTCGCCTTGATCCATCATATCATGGTGTGCTTTGACTAGTCAACATAGGGGTGTATCTTGATCTTTTGTTTGTCTTCTCGGTTGTCCCACGTAGTACCCACCAAGCTCCCTGAGGTCTTGTGTTATGCTGGGGCATCCTTGTGTGCTTGTGGTTATCCCAATACCTAGCCCGACCAAGGTCACCATGACTTTGGGGTGCTGGGATAGCCTTCTTGTTTGTTATGTTTGTTTTATGCATTCGACACTAATCTACCTTGGTTCTTCATACCTTGGCATCTTGTGTCTTATGCTATAGAAAAAATCAGTGCTCCAACGATGGCAAATTGCATTTGGATTTCATTTCCTCTTCATCCTCTCGTCTATCAAAATCCCCCCCTCCATTCATCCTTCATCACACTCCCCTCCCACTCTTCCATCACATTGCATCATCTTCTTCAACTCCCCTTGCATCATCTCATCCATTTCGAGAGCCCACCTATGTTCTCTTGAACCCACATGTCCTCACGAGGGGGCATCATTCATCCCTAATTTTCATCATCTTTTTCCCTTCCCAAACATTCAAAGGAATGACTTGGGCATCTTTCCCAATCTAACCATCTTCTTCTAGGTTCTATGTTTTAATATTCTTTGAAATGATGCTACTTCGTAACACCATCTCAAAGAGGGGCAAAATGTAGACGTCTAAATTTGGACACTTAATTTATCCAAATTCATCCCCTTTCATCTTATTTTTGTTCATTAAGTAATACTACTATTATTTAATTAATATCTTTAATTCTGCCAAATCCCTAAAATATTTAATCAATAATACATTATCTCTTTAATCCTCCTTTCATCAAGTGAATTAAATAAATATGTTATTTATTTAATCCCCTTTATGTTACATCCTCTATTTTTATCTTATCCTAATCCATCTTCTAATCTCATCATTAGGATGTGCACATGCCTAATCCTTGATTAGGAGGTGTCACATCCTCCAACTTTTGCAAGTTGGCCTCTAATCTCTCTTAGCCACCTAACCTTCCTCTAACCCCTCATCAACTTGTCTAATCACCCGCTTTAGTCAACTCTTCCCATCCCTCAAGGAATTTTTAATTCCTTTTGTCTTCCCAAAGTCCTTTGAGGGAATTTTTAATTCACTCTCATCTTTCAAGGAATATTAAATTCCTTTTCTCTTCCCCATGTCCTTTATGACATGTGTCCTTAGTCAACCTTATTAAATGTTTTTTTTTGACAAGGCATCTCCATCTCCCTATGTGAATTTTTAATTCACATTTAATCCCCAATGCACGGCTTTTGGAATTTTTATTCTTTCCATCTCCCCATGAGAATATTTGAGGAATTTTTAATTCCTCACATGTCCTCTCACCCACATGGAGACAAGGACCTCCTTTATGAGGAGATCTTGTCCAATCCCAAGGTACTTTGTACCCCCTCCATGTCATGTACTTCTCTTACACCTCATCTCCACCTCATCTTTCTTAAGCCTCTCCCCATGCCACATGTCAAGATGTGAGGGCTTGTGAGTTCTCAACTCACCTTAGCCCTACATCTTGATATTTGGTGGCTTAATCTTGGCCATCCATTTCTTCTAGGAATTCTCAAAATTCCTATAAATACCCCCTCTTTTCTCTTATTTTGGAGGGAGATCATTTTGTTAGCCAAACTCTTGCAATTTTATTTCTCAATCTACACTTAGCCATTTTCATGTTTTCATCCACTTGCACTCATCCTCACATCATTTAGCTTGCATCTTGTGCCATCCAAGGAGCATACACATCAAAGATCGAAGGGCCAACCAAAGGATCAATTCGAGACAAGGTATAAAGTTCCATTTGTTGCTTTTTATCTTGTGTTGTTTCCAACTTAGGCTAATCTTGAGGTGTAGGTTGTTTTGGTGTTTATTTGCACTCTTTTATTTGCTACTCATTTTCTAACGCTTATATTTGACCTATCACACATCTAACTTACCCTTTTATCGCCCTTTTGTTAAGTTCCTCTTTATTTTCTCATAGGTGGTATTTCATGGCATTGGTGTAACTTACCAAACACTCTAATTCTTTTGTTTGGAAGGTTGGTGGTTCATACTCGAGATTCATGAACAAGCCAAAAAGACCACCAACAACGAAGCTTTCAAGTCGAGTGGGATTTTAAGTGGTTTCTAAAACTATCAGCAATGTTTTTCTTGGTTTTGTGAACTTCCTATTTTACTTCCTAATATCATTTTTCAGAAAAAAAAGATTAAGGGAACAACAATGCAATCTATTTTGTTAAAGCATATTCCAGTTTTAAAAGGAAAACCCATTGATGCAAGAATGGATACAATTGGATGCTATCAAGAATACAAAAAATGAAATTAAAAGAAAGATATAATTGCTTAGTAAAGAATGCCAACACGAGAGATATAAAATGTTATAATTTTATTATATATATACTGATGGAATTACAAAATTTGTTGTTCATTTAAAAAAAATGAGGAACATCAAGATGATATTTTCTTCAGGCACATAGGAAAAACATGAGCACACAAATTCCTTCCAGCACCACCTAGAGGCACTCTATCTGGGTGGGTGACAATAGATTCTCATGAGATTGCAGGAATTGGGCAAACAACCCCATGTCATTCCTCACTAGCCCTACATAGAGAAGGGTTACCGCTTCCTCAGTGGCTTCATTATGAGTCGCAGTCATAATGCAAATGGTGTCACCAACCAGTCTACTTCATGGATAGTTTTTGAGATAGGTGATGGCTACGTTAACCCTTTGGAGAAACTCAGGTCAAACCAGACACTTTGTTTCTCTCATTCCCTATTCATGACGTCCATAGGTGAGAAAAATAGTGTACACAAAACACTCCAAGAGTGTAGCATTGTGTACATGCACTTGATTTAGGAACGATGTTCCTAGTGTACTATGAAACACCTCTTCTATCTCATTCTAGATGATGAATACTTCTTTCAGCTTGTCAGGAAATCACCTAAAGAGGGTATTGCACTTGATCTCCTCAATGATGATGAAGTCATTCATTGACACTTCGTTACTTTAAGCAGTCACCATGTTGGATGCTTCAGGATGGTGAAGTATGGTGGTGCCTATTGAATTTATAGAAGGCTAATGAGAAATTTGAGCTGAAGATTGATTGAATGATAGGATGGTGATGCCATTGAATTAATTGTTGATGTGACCAAGGTTTAATTTATATTCCTAATTGATTTTCTGGATGGATAGTTACATGTGTGACTCCATTGCACCTCTTCGATAGATATTTAATTCTTAGTTTATGAAGCATGATAACTGCACAAGAATTGAAGACCACAGGGCAAGAATTAAAGCAAGAAATTTTTGGTTACCACCTAATGTCATAGGTGATGTAATCATTTTGATCATTCACTATTTCTCGACTATCAATTTTCAAGATAGATAGTTAAACAACAAGAAAGCATTAGTATGTTTGGAAACTGGTTAGTAACCATCAAGAAAGGAGAAGGATCCCTATATCTTAGAGGAAAACGATCTAGTTCAGGTCCGATTCTTGAAGAGTGCACTGTGCTGTATTCAAGGGAGGAACATTTTTTTTATTTTGCTTTGAATTCAATTCATGTTGTAATAACTCATAATTTCTGAGTTGTAATTTTTTAATGTAATCTTGATCGTACTGACCTATGTGTCATGTGTGTAATAAGAGCATATTTTTTGTACGAATATTTCTTGCTCCATTTAATTCATTTACTATAGTTATGAAGCTTTTCTATTTCATTTACATCAATCATTAGTCATTTCAATCTGTGTGCTAGTTGATTAATGAATCTCTAAGGTTTCTTTGCATTACTAGAATTTTTATGGGTTGATGTTTACCACCTTTATTGCTTTCTGGTTAAAAGCATATTAATTATCCATTAAATCATATGAGTGATTTGTACCTCCAAAATTTAGAGGAAAGTCATAGATGCAATTGTGACATTTCTAGATCTGTTAGCAGCTTGGTCCCAATGCATTATGAGCTAGAGAGTTGATAATTTTAGATATATTTCTTAAAGGCCAATCCATTCACTAACAATCATATTATTGATAATAATCTGAGCATTAGCATCTTGAAACAACATTTGAATATGTGCTTGAAATTTAGGCCCAAATCCCAACCATTGCAGCATGTTAAGGATAAAGTTCCACCAAATTCTATCATAAGCCTTGTCGAAGTCAAGTTTAAAATAAAATTGCATTTTGACCTATTTGTTGGGCCCAATTACATACATTTCCCAAGATAGAATAAGATTGTCAAGAATAAATCTTCTAGAAATAAAACATTATGTTCAACTCTAACAATTTCTTGCACCACAAGTTTAATCTTGATAGACAGGGCCTTTGCAATAATTTTATAGGATGTGTTAAGAAAAGTGATAGGATACCAACCAGAAATAGTATCCTCCTTTTTTCCTTTGGGAATAATTTTGATTATACCTCCATTAATAATTGGACCTAGAGATCCTTTCATAAAGGCTTTCAAATATAAGCAATCAAAATCATCCTTATGAGATGCCACATATCCTGATAGAATTCCATAAGAAGCCCATCACTACCCAGATTTTTTTAAGGGGCCATGGAGAAAAGTTCATTTTCCAATTCTTCCAAGGAAAGTGTTTTATCGAGGCAACGACTATACTCAAAATCAATTCAAGTAGGAATATGATCCTTGACAATGTCCTCAAGTGCTTGTTGAATATCCTGCCATTGATCATCTTTGAAGAGATTTTCATAGAATTGTTTAAATAGATTGTCTATTTCAGAAGGATTGAAGTGTAGAATATATCATAATCATCCCTTATAGCATTAGCTCTTTAATTTTTGTGTTTATAGCTAAGATAATTAGAATAATATTTAGTGCCCTTATTTCCTTCTTTTATCCAATGTAACCTAGATCTAAATTTATCCCCTTTCCCTTTATAACTATCAATTTTATGCAATTGGGCTTCGGTAGCAACAATGGAGGTTCACAGTTAAATATTGCTAGGATCAACATTAAGAAGTTTCTTGTCATGGGAAAGTTCACCTTGGAGAGATTTATCCTTATGTTTACACTGCCTTACCATTTTTCCAAAAGAACAAAGGAACTTTGTGCATTGAGTAATGAAAATACACCACCAATCAATCTAAGAACCTCCTTCATCCGATCCAGGTCGAGACATCCAAATCCCATCAAGGGAATCCAAAGATGAAGGATTCTTCATATGAGAAACATTTAGTTTAAAAGGGAGAGAATTATCGGTGTTTGAATTTTGAGATAAACATATATGTTGTAGACTTAGGAGGTGACTTAGGAGGCTCACTAATTAAAGGAGATCCAATTTGTGCATTCATAACCTCAACTTTTAGTGGGGGGGGTCTAATGTGAACTTCACATCTTCATCTATACCATCCATCTTACTATTTGTTGAGAGAAAAGTAGAATTGGAAAAGGGACAAACAAGATTCACATGACACTCAATAATTAGATCTTCTAACACCAAGATACCTTGTCACAAGTAGGAGAGGTATCAGGAGAAGAATAACTAGGATTGTCATGAATGTCTATGATTGCATTCCATTGCACCAAAGTTTTAGTGGATGATCTAGGTGAGATGAAGTCCTCAAGGATCTAACATGTCAAAGTTGTTGGAAGTTTGAGGATATTTTCATTGATGATGCTAGTTGGCAACATGAGCATGTAGAAAGTTCATAATGATGTAATACAATTTTATCATTGATGTCAACATTGTTGTGGATTATTTTGATTAATACTAACATGTTTTGAGGTGTTGTGGAAGACATTTGTTCAAGTTGAGTTGGTTTGAAAAGCTCAGTTGTGTGAAAATCTGACTAAGTGTTAGAACTGACAGTTCAGTGTTATAGTGCGTCAGTTTTTGGGTCTGCGCCACTCCACATAAGAATATTTTTATCTACGTTTCTAACCTAATTTTTGTGGTTGTTAGATGCATTCAAATCCAATATTTCATATTGATTGGACATATAAATTGAGAGATAAGAGTAACAAAGTTTTGTCTAGCATGTTACAATCATTTTCTATATAGTGTGTTTGTGTGGGAGATTCCACACTTCTCCATGAATGAGTTTTTGGTTTTGTGATGTTGAAGATAAGTTTCCAAATGTCAATTGAGTATGAATTCCAGATGGTATCATGTTTTGAGGTTCACGTGTTAAGATGTGGATACACAAATGAAGGTTTTTATATTTAGGTCTTATTTGGAGCCAACTTAACATGTTTGATGTTGTACGAAGGATGAATAAGTATTTTTATCGTATGTGGGATTTATTATAGGTCCAAACTAACCTATATTAAGAGGTTTTGAATTTTTAATTGTGGCATGTGTTATGAATGATAAGTTTTGGAGCCGACAAGTTATATTTTTGGTGTCACATCTAATTATGTCGACCTAATTATTGTTAAACTTGATGTTGATATATATGATGGATTGTTTTCAGTGTTTTGAGATAAGAAATGAGATATGGATGTGACATGTATTGTGTGACATTAATTTAAGCAGAGCAATTCAAATTTTTTTGTAGAGGATCTAAGTTGTGTGAATGAAGAGCATTGCAGAGTGTTGAATTAGAATCAATATTGTGCTTCATTGGAACTATATTCCTGCATATTGTAGATGCATTTTTAATAGTTTAAAATAGGTTGTAATCCACATTTATTCTATCTTTTTCTCTGTGGGAAGTGAGTCCACCTGCAATGAGCACTTCTGTAATATACTATAACTAGTTATAATATATTGTGAGCTAGCCCTCATCGTGGTTTTTCCCATTTTGGGTTTTCCACATAAAAATCTTGGTGTTCATGTGTTATGTGATATTGTGAATGTTTCATGATTTCTTTCTTTACTATAGTTGAATATGCATTCATTATTGGATGCTTAATTTTTGAATTGTTTAAGAGAATACTGATTCAACCCCCCTCTCAGTATTCTAGGTATTCAACAATTGGTATTAGAGCTTGGTTCCTAGGAAGGAGCTTAACCACTTTGGGAAGGTCTTGGAGATTGAACACATGGCTGATAGAAGGTTTCCTATTCCTTTAGAAGAGATCCCTGCTGTTGGATTTATAGAAGAGTGCATGCTTGACAAAGATGGAGAACTCAAAGTTGCTATTGAAGATCTTGACAAAATTGAAAGTGAAAATAGAGATCTGAAGGAAAATGTTAAAGAAGAAAATAAATGCATCAGAAAATTGAGAGAGTGAATCAAGAAGTTCAAAGAAAGGAATAAGGAAGTTAGTGAGCAACTGAAAGAAGAAAATAAAAATATCAGTGGCTTGAAAGTGCAAGTTGAAGAAAAGAAAAGAGTTAAGGAATGTCTGAATGCAATGCTGAAAAGAAAATCTAATGAATGCATGAGGATTGCACAAGAAGTAGTAAATCTGAGATCAGATTTTGAGAAAGCAAGAAGTCATGAGGATGAATTCAAGTTCTACAATTCTTGATGAGTTGATTTCAGGTCAAAATGCATCCAAAAAGAAAGATGGTTTAGGATTTGAAAAAGGTGAAAGCTCAAAAGTAGATCATACACCTAATGTAGAAAAGAAGATCAATGAACCAAAGAAGAATGAAAACAAAAAGAACAATGGCACGATCTGAATCAAATGAATGAAGCCAAAAGACCTCTGATCTAACAACTAAATGCTCAAAGGTACCCATCTTTGAATGGTTTTTTTTATTCTTGCAAAAAATTTGGACATAGAGCAATGGAATGTAGAAGAATAATGAATCAAAATGTTCCATCCTTTATTGGTCAATTCTTTACATGAAAGAAATTTGGACATATAGCAAGTGAATGCATAAGTCAAATGATGAATTCATATAACAATGGTAGAATGATTCAACCTTTCAATGGTTACTGTTATACATGTTATGGATTTGGAGACAAAGCTAGTCAATGCAGATCTAGAATGAATGGAAAGAATACTGTTCAAAATAATGTTGTATGTCATAGTTGCAATAGACCTGGACATATTACTAAGTTTTGCAAAAGAAGAAATACAAGGAAGGATAATCTGGTAAAGAGAAATGAACCTGTCAAAAAGGTTGATCTGGTTGAAGTAAAGAAGGAAATGGAAAAGATTTGGAGAAAGAAATAAGATACAGATGACAAGGGAGAATTTGTACCACCCTTTGGTGCATACATTTCCCCTGAAACTAAGCTAAGAGTTATGGCTTAGGGGGAGCCTTAATGAATATCTTTTTTCCCCCGCCAGAAAAGAGGTATTGAAGTCTAAGCATGAAGATAGGATATGAGAACCAATGAAATAATTAGAGTCCTTATGGGAAAAAACTAAAGTGCTCTAGAGATAGTCTAGAAAGAAATCAATGAAAAAGTTGAGGAGATTGTGCAGAAGTTAGGATTGAATCTGGTAATTGAAGAAGAAATGAATGTTGGTTCCAATGCTCCGAAACTCAATGTAGATGAAGAAGTACATGTAGATGATGCTCAACATGAGCATGATGTCAATGAATAAGATGCAATAGATAACACCCCTTCGAAAGTGGGGGATATATCAAAAGTGAATGAAGAAGAGGAAATGATTGGAGAAGATATTGCAAAGGAAAATTCCATCACACCTTTGATACAAAATGTTGAAGATATTCCTCTAGAAAACATAGAAAATACTACAAAGGAAGAGGACACAAACAACATTGATGATAAAATTGATGATGCAGAGCATGAAGAAGAGAAAGTTGATGAGGAAAAATAAGAAAAGCATGGAGAAGAAGAAGACAAGGACATGGATCCATGATGTAGAGAAAGAAAAATCAGTCGACTCCAGTACAATAGATGATAAGGGAAAGGCTGCAGAAGTTACAAAGACTCTTGGTGAATCTTTCATCTCCTTTGGAGATTATCTAAGAAATGTATTAAGTGTGCAACCTAGTTTCTAGCTAGTCGTGTCCTCACAATTGTTGCAACTTCCAATGAATCAAGGAAATGTTGACTTGAACAATATTTCTCCTATCCACAAGCTTCAATTAGGAGACTCGTTCCATACTTCTGCTAGAAAAGAGATAATTGATTCACATCTGTGATAGGGGAATATAATCATTAGAAGATTAGCAACAAACTAAAGAGAGTGCAAATAACAACTAAAAACACCCTACACTTCAAGATTGGGCAAATGATGAACTTAACAAAATAAAAATGGAACCTTTTACCTTGTAGAGTTGTTCTTTGGTTGTCCCTTCGATTGTAGATGGGATGTATGCTCCTTGATGGCAAGTAGATGCAAGATGTGAAGTGTGAGATGCAAGATAGTTGGACAAAATGGATGCAAATGGCTAAGTGAAGATTGAGAAACAAAATTGCAAGAGTTTGGCTAGCAAAATGATCTCCACCCAAATGAGAGAAAAGAGGGGGCATTTATAGGAATTTTGAGAATTCCAAGAAGAAATGGACGGTTGAGATTGATCCCAACATGGCCAAGATGTAGGGCTATGGTGAGTTGAGAAATCAAAAGCCCTCACATCTTGACATGTGGCAAGGGGAGAGGCTTAAGAAAGATGAGGTGGACATGAGGTGTAAGAGAAGTACATGACATGGATGTACTTCAAAGGACCATAGGGATTTTGGTCAAGATATCCTCATAAAGGATGTCCTTGTCCCATTTGGGTGAGAGGACATGTGAGGAATTAAAAATTCCTCAAATATCCTTATGGGAAGACGAGAAAGAATAAAGAATAAAGAGAGGACATGTGGGAAGAAGTGAAGGAATTAAAAATTCCTTTTGAGTGCATTGGGGGATTAAAAAGTGAATTAAAAATTCACATGGGGAAATGGAGTGCCTTGCCCAAAAGGAGAAAGCCTTTAATAAGGTTGACTAAGGACACATGCCATAAATGGGAAGAGGATTAGGTTGGTCTAACCATATGATTAAGGTTGTGCAAGTACTTAATTAGATGGACTAATGACTTATTAGAAGCAAGTGGGAGATTATGGAGGATGTGACCCTAATGATGATTAGGGGTGTGCATATGCTAACCATAGTTAATTAGAAGAAGATGAAGGAGTTAAGATAGATTAGAGACCAACTTGCAAAAGTTGGAGGATGTGACAATGAGAGAGAAAAAGAGGAATTAAAAAATGAATTTAAATTCCAAAAAGGTAATATGACTAAATAAAATAAAATGGTGTATTTATTTAATTTAGAGGAGAAAGAGGGGTAAAGTATTTATTAAATTAAATACTTTATGAACCCTATGTAAGATGCAAGGTATTAATTAAAAAAATGATTTAATTAATATTAATAGAGGGGATAAGCAACTAGATGAATAAGGAGACGTCTTTGATCATATGGAAGTGGTCAAATTAGATGTCTACAACATCAAAGGAGTAAAGAATTAATGGATGAGGAAGTTAAGACATTATAGGAGATCATACGCATTGTAGGTGATCATACCTAGAATAAAAATAGAAACATCTATGTCTGGTATGAGTAATCTCAAACTTTTGATTGATTCCTTCAAAAAATATGCATCCAAATTGAAGGTAGAGGCATAGAAAGAGGTCGGGAAGAGGTTAAGTGACAAAAGGATGCTAGAGATCTTAGAAAAATGTGCTATTGCATGTTAGAAATTTTTAGAATTGTTGAAGGATGTAGAAGCAGTATGTGTAGGTAAGGCTAAGGCACTATTTCAGTATGGTATGAAGTGGCTCAGAGCCACACAAAGTATAAGGAAGGAAATGGACTCTATTGAGTCTCAAATAATTGAAGCCTCTAGTGCATACAACCTAGTAGTTGACCTCACTTATGTTACAAGGAATATCATAGAGGATCTTCACAAGAAGTTCTTCCAATTGCAAGCACAAAAACACATCATTTTGCAGTTTGGAGAGGTAAGGGATTTGGTCAATCCCAAACTTACAATTGATTCCCAAGCTCTTCTTAGTTCTAACAAGGCAAAGAAGATGAATTTAGTACCTGCTGATGAGTCCAAATAATGACTCAATTTTGATAGGGTTTATCATATATTTGTTGTTGTTACTATGGAATTTAGAACCTAGTTATTGAAACCATCTATGTTATTTCCCCAAATTTATGAACTTTGGGCATGAACTTACCACTGTAACCTTTGATGATATTTAACCTGCTATGTGTTATATCTATATTAATTTTACATCTGATTGAATGAATGTTATTCTAAGGTGATTATGGATATACAATTGTTTTGTGCATGCTAATGTCATTATATAGGATCACATTAAGATGTAGATATAAATGAAGCTTGCAAGGTGGAAGAATTTCATGCTAGTTGGCTGATTGCTAAAGAAGTCAAGGAGATGGTCATTAAATAGGTCAATGGAGGGAAACTTCCAGCTCATGTGGAAGTTGTAACTTGCCTTTAAATGATCATGTCTATTATTTGAGTAGATTTAGGAGGTGTTTCTATGTTGTATCCTCATTGAGGCAAGACTGGTTTGACTAAATCTAGCACATGCATAAGCTCCTTCCTCTTTTTCATGCTTTCAATAAATGGAGTTCTCCTATTTTGTTGGAGTTGACCACCCAGTTAGTTAGGGTTAGTTATAAGTTTTCCTTCTATAAATAATGATCAAATGTCCCTCTACACAAGGTTGGATGTTCTGATATTGTACTTGCATTTTCAATTTCAAGGAATATAGTCATGTTGCCAATATGATGTAATCATGTTTTCAATTAATGAAATGATACTTTGATTTGTTGCATCTAAGTTAGTTTGAGGAAAACTCATTTAAGGGGACTCACTTGGTGAGAATTCCATCCATTTAGTTTATTAGTTAATTTTTTGTTTAGTAATTAGTTACAGTCTTAGCAGTTGTCTATTCCTGCAGCCATTGGAACTCTATTTTGTGTCTGTTCCTGTATCCAAGGCAGATAGAGTAACTTCCTGTTTGTTTGCCGAGATTTATGTTTCTATCATTCATTTCAGTTTAGTTTAGTTGTTGATTCATGATCAATACTTGTGCTAATTCCTTTCAAGAATTTTATTTTTAGTATTGTTTCCTTTCTACACAGACAGTGCTAACCCATTTCAAGTTCACATCCCTGGGTTGACAATGAAATGAACCTTCAAGATGAGCAAGCTAACTACTTAGTGCAAATATCTAATCTCTAAGTTACAACTTTAAGGGCTAAGTTATTGAACCATTAGAGGAGGCCAACATTTTTTACACCATTTTTGGGGATGGTGTCAAACTAGGAAGTTATTTGGAGTCATTTCTAGTTTCTTTCTTGTTTTAGTATCTTTGAAGTGTGTTCTTAGCATACCCTTCATTTGAGAAAATTAATGATAGATTTTATTCTTACACCAATTCTCTGTGTGAGTTGGCTAATACTTAGTTAATACTACATGCATAGGAGTAGGAGAAGATATGCTCATGGGAGATTCCTTCCTCATGACCCTAATCTTGATAACCAGCTAGTTGAGTTTCAAAATCCACTAAGAGATGAAGCAGAAGAGGAGGAAAATCCTTTTGTTGATGCATTTCCCAATTTGACCAGTTTTGAAACTTCCTCTAAAGAGAAAGCTTCACAAAACCTGATTGAGAATCCATTTGCTTTGGCACTCCATCAAGCATTATGGCTAGTCAAAATCCAAATAGACCTAGCCAACCATCTTTTCCATTTCCTATCACCCACCAAGATGAAGTTGATAACCTCAAGAACATCCCTGCTTCAGTTCTTCCTAAATTCTATGGGCTTGTAACAAAGGACCCTGACACTTTCTTGTTTGAATTTGATATCCTCTACAAAATCTATGATTACACTACTGATGCTCATAGGCTTAAATTATTTCCTACTACCTCAAAGGAAGTTGCATTAAGGTGGTTTATGAGCTTAGGTAGGAATATTGTAGAGACATGGGATGATATGTAAACAAATTTTCTTGAGAAGTATAAAGAATACTATAGAGGAAGTGATATGAGGGGAGATGATATCTTCTGGATGCAGTAGAAGGAGGATGAAAATTTGGAGGACTATATTTCAAGGTTCTTGTTTTGTCTACAGAAATCCCCACATCATGCACTCAATGAAGAGTCTCAAAAGTTGCTCTTCCTTAGGGGATCAATGAAAATTGCATTGATGCTTTGGACTTGATAGGAGGAGATATCACCCAAGTCTTCTGGGATGATATTAAGAAGATATGTCAGAATTACTCCAGGACGGCTATGAAGAAAGGAAGAGGTTACCAATCTTCTATGGGTAAATCCTCCATTAATGGAGTTTCAAGGATGGAAATCACTCATTTGTTGGACAATTTCAAGAAGGATATCATAAACAATATGGCCATTCAGCTAGATACACTTCAAGCAAAGAAGAAACATGAGGAGGCATGAGCAATGTTGGCAGGATATTGTCCTCATTGTAGACAAAAGAAGGACTATAGATGCAAAATGGTAGCCAATATTGACAGCAAGAAAATTCCACCAGAATTCAAGCCAATTTAGGGTGATGATGATGAGGTTTTCTACATTGCACAAAGAAGACCATGGGCTCCAAGACAAGGTATGCCACCAAATCCATTATCTTTTAGTGGACCCTATTTGAATTCTTATGCATTTGGTAATCAATGACAACCCCCATACCCATCAAATTTTGGAGGCTATCCACCTCAGCCTTGGAATAACCCTCCAAATAATTGGTCCAATTACCAAAAATCTCCACCTCAGTGGCAACAATTCTAGGGGAATTGACAACAACCTCCAAGAAACTAGCAACAGACATCCCAATGGAGGGAAGGACAACAATGGCCAAACTAGGCAACTGGTTACATGCAACCACCTCCACAGCCTTAGCAACCTTCCATAATGCCTTCTCCTCCTAACTCAAACTCTAGCACATCTAGACCTTCTCAGTTACTAGCTCAAGCCACACCTAACCCAAATGACAAACCACAGCAGTAGCCAATCTACTTTTCAGATCCCAATAAATTTCCTACATATGTTGTGAGTGTGAGTGTGAGTGATATTCATCTGCATTCAGGAACCACTTTTCCATCTCCTTCCACTCCTATTATCATAGAGCTTCCTGTGGAAGAAGAGGAGCATCAAAATCTATCTAGTATCCCTCCTCAGTCAAGTGTGCCCAAGAATCTTGAACCAGTATAACAGTCTAATCAAGACCCACCATTTCCTCAAAGGTTAGAAGTTGTTAAACAAAAGGAAGAAAAGGAAGAAACAACCTTTGGTATTTTTGATCAGTTGAAACACATATGTGTCAAGATACCTTTGTTTCAGGCCATAAAAGATGTCCCTATATATAGCAAGGAAATTAAATAAGCATGTCTCAAAAAGAAAGGGAGGAAAAAGAAGGACCCCACTACCATTCATGTGGTGGGGTAGTTGGCATATATCATGCTTGGGAAAGTCATTGTTCCTAAATATACTGACCTAGGTAGTCCTATAGTTGGAGTCATTATAAATGGAATCCAAGTAAAGAATGCTCTAATAGACTTGGGAGTAGCTACCAATGTGATGACTAAAGATATCTTGCAACAACTGAATTTTGCAAATATGAGACCTACTCCTACTGTCTTGCAGCTTGCTGACAATTCCATTGTCAAACTAGATGGTATAGTAGAATACCTTGTTGTTACTCTAGACTTTTGGGAATATCTTGCGGATTTCATGATCCTTTCCCCTAAAGCTACATTAGGAGGGTATCCCATTATTTTGGGAAGGTCATGGTTAGCTACAAAAGATGCTTACATTGGATGTTGGTTAGGGGACATGACTATTTATAATGGGAGAAGCACTAAAAAGCTTGTCCTCTATCCTCCTGCTCAACCATCCCATGATATGTACAACCCCATACGGCCACATGTTGGAGAAGAGGCCGAGGAGGTCAATTCAATGACACAACTCATTGTGATAGGAATAAGTCATTTTCTCCAGCTTCAGGAAGAAGATGAGATATTATCCCATATAATTCAGAACCATTGTGAAGTTCATGAAGAATCACCCACTCATGAATCTAGTTCTGCATGTCCATTGCAGATACTTCTGTCCGCTTCTCCTACACCTGGATTTCCTGCAACAATAGATATGCTTCATGCATTGTTACCACATGAACTAAAAATGCAAAGTATCAGTAAAACATCCACGATTGAGTTGACCACACAAGTACAAGTTTCAAAGGGGAAACATTTGAATATTAACAACAAGCTAAGTCAAGAGCAACAGTTGTCCCTGACAAACCTGTTGAAGTTGCATCAACATGCATTTGCATGGGATTACCATGACATGAAAGGATTAGATCCCAAACTCTATACTCATAAGATCTACATTAGAGACAACTGCACACCAGTAAGGCAACCAAAAAGGAGAATCAACCCTGCATTGAGGGAGATTGTGAAAGGGGAACTACAAAAGTTATTGGATGCATGATTTTCTACCCTATCTCAGACATCCAATGGGTGTCCCCTTTGGTAATTGTGCCTAAAAAGGGAGGTAAATGGAGAGTTTTTGTTGACTATAGAGAACTAAATTTTTCCACCAAAAAGGATCACTTTCCCCTTTTATAGACCAAGTATTGGATTCACTTGCAGGAAAGTAGTATTTTTCCTTCTTAGATGGATTCAGTGGTTATAACCAGATATAGATTGCACTTGAAGATCAAGAGAAGACAAATTTCACCTATCCTTGGGGACTTATGCTTATTCTATACTCCCATTTGGTCTATGTAATGCACCTGCAAACTTTTAAAGAGTGGTTATTAGTATATTCTTAGATATTTCACATGATTGTATGGAGATCTACATGGATGATTTTACTACTTATGGTACTGATTTTACAAAAGCATTAGAAAACCTAAGAAAGGTTTTGTAGAGATGTGAGGACCATAAATTCTCCTTGAACAGTGAGAAATGCTTTATGATGATGCAGGAAGGAGTAGTCCTTTGCCATTATATCTCTCAGAAAGGAATTCAAGTGGACCCAACCAAAATTGAGGTAATTTCTAATCTTTCTACTCTTGTCAAGAAAAAAGATGTTAGAAGTTTCCTGGGACATGCAGGATACTATAGGCGCTTCATAAAATATTTCAGTAAGATGGAAACACCACTTTATAATCTTCTAACTAAAGATGTTGAGTTCCAGTGGACAAAGAATTGTGATAAAACATTCTCTAATTTAAAAACAACATTAACCCATGCTCATGTGCTCAAATTCCCTAATTGGGGACTCCCTTTCCATATTCACATAGATGCATTTGATTATGCTATAAGGGTTGTCTTAGGACAAAAAGAGGGATCAATAGAGAATGCAATCTACTTTATCAGCAAGAACCTACAAGGAGCTGAGTTTAACTACACAATGACAGAGAAGGAGATTTGGAAGTATTTTATGCACTCAACAAGTTCAGGCATTATATCATAGGGTATCAGATATTTTTCCATATAGACCATGCAGCCATAAGATACCTTATGAACAATCCATTGATTTCAGGAAGGTTAGTGAGGTGGTTACTGTTAATGTAGGAATTTGATATCACCATTATAGACAAGCCAGGTAAAGAAAATGTTATAGAAGATTTTCTCTCCAGATTGACTACATCAAAGGACACTCAAGTCATTGATGAATCCTTTCCTAATGAACATTTGTTATCCATCAGTGTGCGCACACCTTGGTATGCAGATATAGCCAATTATCTAGTTATAGGGAGAGTTCCCCTTCCTTTCTCTCCAAAAGAGTGAAGGGTTCTTATTGAGAAAACTTTTCCATTTTGATGGATTGCAGGTTATTTATTCTATACTGGACCAGATCATGTGATGGGAAGATGTGTAAGAGAGGATGAAACCTATGATATACTACATGCATTACATAATGAACCTTGTGGGGGGCACTTTGTAGCTAATAGAACAGCCATGAAGATTCTCAATATAGGGTATTACTGGCCTACACTTCATAAGGATGCAGGCAAGTACACTAGGAAGTGTGAAAAATGTCAAAGGATGGGTCAACCAACTAAATCAGATGAGATGCCTCTATACCATCACGTAGTTATCACACCATTTGATAAATGGGGACTTGATTTTGTGGGTCCAATTGATCCACCATCAAATGAAAAATCTTACATCTTGGTTTGTACTGATTATGTGACTAAGTGGGTTGAGGTCAAAGCCATGAAACATGCTAGGGATAATAAAGTTGCATAATTCCTCTATGCAAAAATCTTCACATGCTATGGAGTTCATAGAGAGATAGTCATAGATCAAGGAGCTCAGTTCACATCTACTCATATCATAGTATTGGTGCATGAGTATAATGTCAAGCATAGAAAATCCACATCCTATCACCCTCAATCCAATGACCATTCTGATGTAACAAATAGGGAAATAAAATCTATTTAACCAAAACAATAGAAATCCATAGAAAAGATTGGGAAAATAGGTTTCCAAAAGTTGTTTGGGCCTATAGAACCACTTGGAAAACCACCACTAGTTTTACTCCCTTTGAACTATTATATGGAAAAAGAACAATGATCCCTATAGAGTTTGAACACAAAACTCTTAGAACAACACTAGACCTTGGATAGATATATCTAAGGCATAGAAGGACATGCTTATGCAACTAAATTCCTTCAATGAGATGACGAAATCAACTCTCCACCATGCTTAGATGGTGCAAAACCAGAGAGTTAGATGGCATGATAAATACATCAAAGAAAAGAAGTTCTAGCCAGGTGACTGGGCACTTCTTTATGATTCCAGGTATAAATACAACATAGGAAAACTTCAAACTAGGTGGTTGGGACCATATGAGATTGCAAAGGTCTTCCCCAATGGTGTTGTTCAAATTACAACAATTGATCTTGTTAGGTTCAAGCTCTTGGTCAATGGTCATCATCTCAGGTATACCATAAACCAGCCTCAAAACAAGAGTTCATACAACAATTTATTGAATACCAGAACTCTGAAGTTCTTGCAGTTGAAGGAAGCAGACCTAGTGTCCATCCTTCTGGCTAGTCAAAGGTATGCATGCAATCATAATAAATATTTCCACTTTTTGTGGGAATTAACTTCTCCATCAATAAACTTACCTGCCTATTCATCTCCATCCCTTCTCTCTCTTCCATCACTCCACCACCACTTCACATAAGAATATAGTGCATTAGTTTTTGGGTTTGCGCCACTTTACATAAGAATATTTTTCTCTATGCTTCTAACCTAACTTTTGTGGTTGTTAGATGCATATAAATCTAAGATAACATCTTGATTGGAAATACAAGTTGAGAGATAAGAGTAACATATTTTTGTCTGACATACTATAATCATTTCTGTACAGTGTGTTTGTGTGGGAGATTCCACACTTCTCCACAAATGAGTTTTTGGTTTTGTGGTGTTGAAGATAAGTTTCCAAATGTAAGTTTAGTATGAGTTCCTGATGGTATTGAGTTTTGAGGTTCATGTGTCAAGATGTGGATACACTAATGAAGGTTTTTGTATTTAGGTCTTATTTGGAGCCAACCTAATATGTTCGATGTTGTGCGAAAGATGAATACATATTTTTATCTTATGTGGGATCTATTATAGGTCCATTCCAACCTACATTAAGATGTTTTGAATTTTTAATTGTGGCGTGTTTTATGGATGATAAGTTTTGGAGCTGGCAGGTTATATTTTTGGTGTTACATCTAATTAGGCCAACCTAATTGATGTTACACTTGATGTCAATATATATGGTGGATTTTTTTTGGTTTTTTGAGATAAGAAATGGGATATAGATATGACATGTATTGTATGATGTGAATTTGAGCAGAGTAGTGCGAATTGTTATAGAGGATCTAAGTTGTGCGAATGAAGAGCATTGTAGAGTGTTGAATCAGAATTAGTATTGTGCTTCATTGGAACTATATTCTTTCATATTGTAGATGCATTTGTAATAGTTCAAAATAGGTTGTGAGCCACCTTCTTTATTCTATATTTTTCTCTATGGGTAGTAAGTCCACCTGTAGTGAGCACTTTTGTAATATTCTATAACCAGTTATAATATATTGTAAGCTAACCCTCACCGTGGTTTTTCCCATTTTGGGTTTTCCACATAAAAAATCTTGGTGTTCATGTGTTATGTGATATTGCGGACGTTTCATGCTTTCTTTCCTTATTGCATTTGAATATGCATTAGTGATTGAATGCCTAATGTTTGAATGGTTTAAGATAATACTGATTCACCCCCCCTCTCAGTATTCTCGGTGTTCAACAAAAGTCATCACAACTAAAGGGCTTGAAGGATATACTTTCTCCAAGGTTTATCATTTAGTTTTTGTTTGATGTTTTTATGGTAATTTTTGGTTTTCAATGATTGTAAAATGCAAATTAATCTATCTAAACTATGGAATGATGCTAAAAATAAAGAAAATGTATATAGATTTGAAACTATCCACAACTAAAACATGCAAAAATTTTATCAAATTTTCTCAAGATTTAAGTAAAAGGACAACTATCTTTGATATGCAAAACAAACTATTTTAGATACCCAATTTACATATTTGATAGCAGAAACAATAATAAAAAACAAAGACCAAGATGCACCAAAAAATTGGTTAGGACACCTGCATAGGACTTATTTTCCCAAGGGCGAATGATTCCTTGATTAGGGTTCTAAAAAGTGAAAAATGTAAAGTTTGACTTTTAATGTCCGTGTTCTCTGTTCTAGGTTGCAAACTCGGATTTATGTGACATAATTTTTCATATTTAGGTGTCCTAATCCAAATGAAATTAGTGACAAATGATGAATAAAGTGACATTTTTAAAATATAGTTTTGAGCAAATTTCTTAATGTAAATGACTGAAAATACAATAATATGCAAGTACTATGCAAATCGATGTAATATGCATGTAATTTTTTGGATTTTTTATATTTTAAACAACGCAAAATGAAAATTTAAAACCCTGAATGAGATGTAAAATAATGAAATTTTGAGAACCCTAAATGGAATGCAAACTAATGTAACTTCAATGAACTCTAATGCAAATCCTAGATCTATGGTTTTAATGAACTCTAATTTCAAAAAGTTTATAGTGCAAGAATGTCGGGTTCACCAAAATGAAACATTGAAAAATGGGTTCATCTATTAAAATGAGGGTTCACCCATGCAAGTTTACCAAAAATAGAAAGGGGAATATGGAGTGAAATGAACCTATATTTCTTCTATTTCATTAGAAAATGAGATCCCCCAATGGCAGGATTGACTTTCAACCCTAGGTGAGTCAACCCAATTGGAGATCTTGCAAGTTTCCTTATGATTGAGGACAAGGTCAAATTTGTTTGAACAACACTTTTGGGAGATAAAAAAAATAGTAAACGAACTCAAATATGCAGTCTAAGACCTTAATCATGTATATGAAGCATAACTTTAGCAAAAATAACAAAATTTTAGTAGATCTAAGAAAGGTAAGACACTATGCACCTATCACCAAATGCTACTGTTGAGTGTCCAAAAATGGCGAATGAGTCCTTGTATAGAAATTTTCCTTAATTTTTGTGAGCCTCTAGAGATGGATCTAAGATGCCTTTTCCTATAAGTTTCATTGCTAAAATGTCAAAAATGAATTTGGGATCTAAGTTTCCATGATCTTGACAACTCTTTGTGATAGTTTTGCAACTTTGACAACTTTTGTAATTTTGCACTTTTAAGATCTTCAATTTTTCACCTATGAACTTGAAAATACACAAAGAGAGGAGAAAAATGTTTGTTTTTGGTGGACTAGGGTTTTCCTTGGTCAAACCCTAGTTTGGTAATTAAACCTGGAAATAAAATAAAACATGAATGGAAGGAATGATGAATGAACACTAGCTTGTTGCAACTCCTTGAACCCTTTAATGGTCGCCCTTGGAGGATTGAAGTCTAACACATCTCTCCAAGGTCTTGATCTTACATGAAATGACTTGATTGGATGTTGATCTTGATGCTTGGATTTTGACTTGAATGCTTGAAACCTACATCACAATGTTAGCTCCAAAAACATGCATAGATGCAAATGACTTTGACATGATGCTTGAGATCTTGAATGTTGATGTAGAATATTGATAAATCTTCTCTTGAATGATCTTGACAATATATTTTCTTTAGGAATGCTTTCATAGGAATTCTAGGATTTAAAATGATAAAAAAGACCTTGTATTTATAGGTAATTTTCTAATTTCTCGATAATTAAACATCAAAGGCTGAAAATTGCAATTTGAATTTGAATCATAAATTTTTTACCAAAAACATATTAAAAATTGAGATCCTCAATTTATGGAGGACCCATTCACCCAATTACAATTTGAATTTGAATCATAAAAATTTCACCAAAAACACATTAAAAATTGAGATCCTCAACTTAAGGAGGACCCATTCGCCCTTAGGCGAATGGGTCCTGGGACCTAAATCTAGGATACTCAATTTCCAAGGTAATTTAATTAATATTTGCAATTGTTTAATACACTTGTTCCCCTTTCAGAAAAAAAGGATTAATTAGGCTTTTAAATGCATAATTTGGCCAATTAGAGGCTAAATTAAGTCCAATTAAATTAAGGGACCAAACCTAGAGTGAAAATGTAAAGGTGTACATTTTTCTACACTACAAATCCTAAACCCTTCAACTCCTTTTTGTTCCCTAGTGTCTATTTTTGAGTTGACCGGCTTGGCCTGTTGAAAATCACTTAAGTCACATGTTCAAGTCTCAGGCTTCATCTTTTCACTAGCCCCATTTCTAGTTACTAGTTGAGGCCTTTATCCTTATGCCTTAACCATTTTATCCTTAGCTTCTTTCATGCACACTTTCTATGGTGGGTCTCTCTCTCATGTTATGTGGTAGTCCCTCATTCAAGCACATCTACCCTTTATAGTGTAAGTTCCTAGAGCATGCTAGCCTCAAATTTGCACTCTCATGCTCTAGTGACACATGGATTCCACTATTGGTGGTGGTATTGGTTATAGCATGCTTACGGGTCCTATGAAATACTGAAATATTGATATTTTATTGGCAGAACATTCATTCAATTCAACACTTCTTGATAATACCAATAGATAAACATGTGCTAATACATTGTAGAGACATGTGCCATCTACTCAATGTGGGTCCAAATAGAATTTTTAAGTACTATAAAATATCGACAAGAGTGAAAAATCACCATATGTCATGGCTTCATTGCAACACAATATTTCTTCATAGTACGAATTCTAAAAAAAATAGCCATTCAAAACCATGCTAGGGCACTCTATTGACACGTGTGCTCTATGATGTAAAGGTGAGTAAATATGGTATTTTCCATTCTAAAGGGCTAATAGTAAGCATGGGAATAGCCCTATGAGCTAGAAGAAACTTTATAAATGGAATGGGCCACATCCTTCCAAGTGTATTGCACCATATAGCTCCTTCACAACACAACTTTATTAGTGTTCATCCTTTCAAAGTTGTGATTATGTGTTTGGCTACTTTGTGTCACCCTTGAGGTGATACGGTTTGATGTGGCCTCTTTTCCATCAAGCCTACATTATATGTGGTGGGCCTATTCCTCAATCACAAAAGGGTTCTATAATATAGAACAGGGGGTCCTAGGTCCTAAATGCAAAGAACCTAGGATGTAAGGTGGCCATTTTCCAAGTTACATTAAGATTTAGATCAACAAGGTGAATACATTGTTCATCAACCATGAAGGTGAGCCAATCAAACATAGATCTACATCTAACTGAAGATGGGAATGGATTGTAAATGATTGGAATGATTAACCTATTTAGACTATGTTCCCTAATATGTAAAATATAAGATCCCAACAACTGACAGATGAAAACAATAGTTTACAAGTGGATCCAAGAAGTGCAAAGTGATATGTACTAACTCGAAATAGCTTGTTTCAGCCACTGTAGAAGGACACTATCACCCAAGGGTGTATGGGTCCCTAAAAGGGGGTCCTACTCAACTTTTTGGGTCCTCTAGTAGCAAATATGAGAGTTTCATTTTCACTTGTAAAGTTGTTGGAACACTGTCAAATAATTTTGTTACTGAGTTTTTGTGGTTTGACAAGATGTATGAAAACAAATGAAATAATGGAAAAATTGTCTTCAATCCTCTTCAACTTGAGATCTTCACATTCATGAAGAGAGGAAATTTTGGTCTATTTTAGGGGCTTTCCTCAATTAAACCTCGTGTAAGTGTTTCCACATCCACAGTGGCAATGCCAATGATAGGAATGATAATTGAAAGGAGGGAATGATGAAACCATAAAGTGATGTAATTCACCACCCTTCAATGGCTTCCTTAAAGGACTAAAGTCATACACTTCACCTCAAGGTATTGGATCGTTCTTTTCTTAAATTCTTGAATGCTTTGGAGACCTACATCAAGGGTTAGCCTTCACAAAATCATGATAACATGAACACATGAACTCACATACACTTTGAAATGATGCTTGAATCTTGATTTTCTACAATAAAGCCTTGAAATGCTTCTCTTGACTTGCTCTTGACAATATTATTTTCTCCTCAATTATAGTTCTAGTTTCAAATGGTGAAAAAACTAGGTATTTATAGGCATTTATTCAATTTCCCAAAAAATAGATCTTGAAAGCCCACACTTGAAATTTGAATTCTACATGTTAAAATGCCACCAAAAACATATCTAAAAATAGGTCCTGGCTAAGAAAGGGGACCCATATACCCAAGGGCATATGGGTCACAGTCCAAATTTCCAAGACACTTAATGTAGAGAAAAACTTATGAGTTGGATACATTTATTCAATGCTTGCATTTTATTAAAAGGTGGTGAAAAAGAGCTCCTAGAATGCACAATTTTAGGCAATTAGGGGTTCAGTTAGGCTCAATAATTTAGGGGGGCCAAAATATAGTATGGAATTGTTAAGGGTGACAATTTTCTACACTACATCTAGCCTCCACTTTAGTGAGAGTATGAACTTATGCTTAGACTCACACTAAAGTAGAGAAATATGTGTCAAGATGGGTTTGATTGTACAAATGTCAGAGAGATAGGATAACTAAGGATTAAGGGGGAGTGCACAAGCCCCCAAGATCAAAGATACCATGGTAAGCCAACATAAGTACAAAGGAACACACACACACACATGTATGATATGTAACAAGACAACATACACAAATATACATGTTGGAAGACATGAAGCATACACAATGAAAATACATGATATGATGGAACATAAAGATGATAACGAAATGAAAAAAACACAATGTGAAAATGATGTAAGAACAAAGAAGACACACAAAAAGGAACATAAAAAAATGCAAGGTTAGTACCAAAAGTATTCAAGTCAGTAAGGCAAAGAGATCTCATTCTTAAATTGTCTCAAATACCAAACACCATCCATCGAATAAAGAAAACACTCCATGAGGACTAAAGTCATACACATCACACATGGAACACATGGCTCCACTGGCAAGTGAGTTGTATTATGCTAGGTGGTCATGTTAAAAGGTGTTCATGACTCACACAATAGTAAAGTCCAATATTTTTAGGTGAAACACAAACTAGGAGAAACACGAGCTAGGGAACTCCGATATTCACTAGGTGAGCCCCCAAGACAAGGTGAAATGAGAGACATAAACTAGGTCTACAAGGTGTGCCTATAACAAGGTGGAAAAATGGGAAACATACACTAGTTCTACAAGGTGTTCCCATAACAACCATACCAAGAGTTATACTCCCTGATAACCTTGATAAGGTGCCACAAAATGATCAAGATGTTATGTCAATGCTACACTAAGTTCAACTCAGACCGTGAATAAAGTGAAGAAAAATAAGCTACACATGGTTGGAACGTTGTATTATTCTAGGTTCCATGAAATAGAAAGGATCTTCACATGGATAGCAAGTTGTATTATGCTAGGTTCCATGAACTAAAAAGAGGTTTAACATCTTGGGGAAAATACAACAAGGTTTAAAAGCTCAAGGGATGTTGCAATAACATCACCACAAAAGGTAACAATAAAAGGGGCTTTGCTTAATACATGAAGGTCACACCTTAGGGGAACATTACACATGATATCACCACCAAGAGAGGACTAGCCAAGAAATAGAAAATCACACCTTAGGGAATACCAACCACAGTATCACCACTAATAGGAATGTCATATGCCAAGAAATGTCACACTCTTATGGGACATGAAGTCCAATATCACCACAAAGGAGACACATCACATGGATTAAGAATGTCTCACTTTCATTGACAAGGCCACACTTCCTAGGAGATGTATGCTATCATCACTAAGAAGGGACCATTTCCTATGCAAACAATGAGCTCCCCCCACCCCCCCTTAAAATGTTAGTGCACTTCCTACACTAATGTTGTAAGGAGATAAAAAAGGCATCCCTTACTAGAAGAAATACACCTAACCCATTGCCCCCCAAGTGTAGGGACAAAGATGAGCCTAGATGTATGATAATATGTTTCTCCTTATGAAATGAAATATTATTGTTGAAAAATGAGGTGTTTTCTTAGCTTAATTCTCTATAAAACTTTAATATTGCTGATCTAAGTAAGCTCTTTCTTTGTTACATATATTCTTTGTGGGTGATTATCTTGATTAATTCATTTTATTGTTGTAGAATGAAGAGAGAAGTTGATAGAAGAACTAGACAGGATATTAGAAAGATCACACAAGATATAATGTGGAGAAACCCTTTCAGGAAAAAACTCCACCAAGAATTATTCTTTTAATCAATCTTTGAATTACAATAGCTCCAATTCTTGCTTGAGAATGCTTCTTCTGTCTTTACCAATCTTCTTCACACCTGCAATAACAATTATGAAATCTCTCTTCAACTTGAATGAGATATAGAGACAATATGCAACCTTGTAATCTCCAAATGGTGATAATTACAATGCACAAGCTCAAGCCTTAGAAAAGGTATGCCATATTGCTTCAAGTTGAGTTCTACCATGAAGACCAAAGCTTAGAACATGTTCTTTACCCATTTGGGCGTCCCAAACTAAAGCTACAACTCATCCTTCACTTCGGTGATAATTTCAAAGATCTTCCTCAAAGATGGCACCCAAAAGAGGGTCCCACTTAATAGAGCCTTCAGAAATATCTTATCATGCATTGGAGTTAATTCCAAGAAAGAATATTGGGTGCCCGAGTTAGCTCCAAGTGATTTCTTGTTAACTGAAACATTTACTCAACACCATTCCCAAAGAATGGTCATCCCCTGTTAACTGGAGGTAGTCCCTATTATCTGTCATACAACTCAAGTTATTAGCCATGCATTCCAAGTTAACTAAAGCTAACTACATGCAACTCAAAATAACTAACATGCATGCAACTAAAGATAACTGAACCATAACTGAACTAAACTGAACTAAACTAAACTGATTCCTAACTGAACTAAACTGAACTAATTTGAACTGAACTTAACTAAACTTCAAACATGCAAACATCAAATCCTGACTCCTAGGATCTTTACATGTATTCAAAAGTGTTAACTGTTACTCTGTATAGTTAACTGAACACAAGGTGAGTGTCACCTTACCATGTGTGCATCCACATGCTCCTATTATTTAGGAATAACTACAAATGTCAATTTCATGATTTATTTCATCCAAATAATAATCTCATCCTAATCTTAGTGTTGTTGAACAAATTCCAAGAACTTAGGAGATACATGAAATAATTAATGTTTAGGATTTGCAATTAAATGGCATCCTATTTCCAACAATTATTGCATAAATACAATTTTATAGCCCCATGCATGGTAGTGAATATGTTATTATACTACAACTACCACATGACAAAGAGAAACAACTAATGCTATTGATTAAGTGAAATGCTTTTTGATGTTTTTGAAGGAAAATGGCCAAGACCTCTTATTGTTTCTTGTGTGTTAGGTTCTATAGGGACATGAATACCTTGTTCTCTTATACCATACCCTTTTCCATTATAGCCTTATTGTTTCAAAAGTTGTTATCCTCTTCCATAAATAGCTTCCATTTATATTGAAGAAGGTGGTTTTGTATGATCATCATATGTGAATGTATAAGTTGTATTTTCCTCTTCTTTGCTACAAGTTGTAGACTCAATTTCTTTTGATGACTCAGTGATAGATTGTGTTAAAATCATGACAACTTCTTTCTCTTTTCTTGATTTTGGTTGTATGATCTTGTATTCTCCATCGAATGTAGGTGTGAAATATAGCGATCCACAATCATCATCCAATGACTTTGTCACATTTGAAAGACACTTATCTTTATCCTCAACTTGTAAAGGTTCCACTTTTATAGTTGGTGTCAATGTGCTAGGAGGATTTGTCATTCTTGTTTTAATTTTTAAATATTTTTCATATTTAGGGTTAGCTTTTATCATGTAAACATTATTTTTGTATACATACTTCAGTGAATTATGGAGTGTTAAAGGTACCACATTCATTTCATGCATCCATGGTATACCCAAGAGAAGATTATATGAAATATCTTAGGGCATGACATAGATAGGAGTTTGTAAAGTGACCATTTATTTGCTTCCTAACTGAATCTACATGAGATATTATGGATTGAAGTTATTAAGCAAGGGAGGTTCTATGTGAGGTTGTGCTTGAAGGATCTCTCAACCTTACAATTAACTCAATTTGTTTTTTGTTATTTTCAATTTTCCCTAGGCATTAAATTTTCTTGTGTTCCTAGAGCATGATGAGGAATTATAGGAGGTATTTGTCAAGGTTTTTCTTTAGAAGGGATTTTAGAATGAGGTGAATTTATATTTTGAGGAGGATTTGGGGTGCATTAAAAAATGCTAAAAATTAAATAAATTTACATCAAAAAACATATTCAATCTACCTATCTAATACCAAATTCACACAAAAAACAACAATAACTTACTCCTTTGACCTCCTCAACATTGTGGTGGAATTTTGATGAAGAATTAATTAAAAAATGACACGGTTTTGGGCTTTTTGGAATGCGAGCGAATTGTGGAGGGTTTGTAGGATGCAGAGAAAGTTTGTAACAATAGAAAATAAACAATGAAATGAAGTTTGCCTCTTTTTTCTGCTTAAATAGGCAATAATGCGAGCACATTATAACGTTTGACCAAGCCTAAGGCTCGATCACTCCAAGCCATAATACAAGTGTGTTATAACACAAGCACGTTATAAAATGATCATGTTATGGATTTTTTGAATTTTAAAAGTGGGGTGGCTTCTTTTTGGTCCCCCATCTTTCTACACCTGCCTTACAACCCAAAATCGCACTAGAAATATGGAGGAAAATATAGCAAGTGAATCCATATAGGAGTATAAGAGAAACAATCCTATAGAGGATCAGAATAGGGATACCTTGGTTTAAAGCCTAGTAAATTATCATTTAAGATAAATGATCTTGATGAAGGAAACATGTTGTTAGAGACATACTCACACTTGATTATAAAAATACTTGGCCTAAGGTTTCAAATATACATCCATTTTAAACAAAGGATGCCAAGCCCCTTCAACCCATGCCTCTAATCTAGAAATAGATGGCCCAAATCCATTAAATTTGCTGATGAGAGTATATTTTTAGATGTTCTTCTCATGATTCACTTTATTTTTAACTCAAAATCCACTTAAGGAGTGAATTCTACCTTTTTAACACAATATCTCACCATCTCTAAGCATAGTTTAATGCATTTAATGGAGGAATATGCTTCCATTTTTTACTTTCTAAATGAGTTTCTACCATAGTTCTAATTGATAGAGGTCAAAGGTAGTTGTAAGGTATTGATCATCAATTTAAACCTTGATACCATATAGTCATAGCCTAAAATGTTGCTAATTTTTTCCTAGTTAGGTCACAAGTTTCCAAATTCACTAGAATATGAAGCACACATATTTGGACGTAAGTCACCACCACCAATACATGTGCTTTATGGAGAAATAACCCCTAGAGAGTTCTTTGGATATATGACATGGACATAAGCCATATCATGACTATTTGAGGAAAAACTAAAACCCTATCATTAGTGAAAAACCATGAGGTGGAGTGAGGAGCTATAGAAATCATTAGGATAATTTTCTTGTTTACTTAAGTATTTCTTAGTTATATTTTTAAGACCATGATTTATATATTTTCATTTTTATAGTAGTTAGACTATTATGATTTATATGATTTCATTGCTATACCGGCTAGACTTTATTACTCAATAGACATGGCTAGTGTATTTGGAAATTAAAAAAACAATTTTTTTAGTGGCTTACAATAAAAATGATTACAATTTGGTTGATTATAATTCATTCTTACAATAGTGTAGACTATAATAATTGTTGCCTATTATAATTTTAAATTATTATAATCAAACAAATAAATTATTTCACATGTAAATACCCAATAATTTACAACTATAAAAGTGTTTCTTATAATTTTTTGTCAATAATCTATACATACTAGATATTTGGTTGAAAATAACCATGCTTGTGAATTTATCAAACAAATATTGAATAACTATGATTGCAAAAGATAAGTGTAATAATAATTTATATTTTCTATTAACTTTGTATTACTATCACTTTAATACTAAGAGTGGAAGAAACAAAAAGTTTAAAACCTCATTATGTTTTTCTTCCTTGATATAATTCAATCAACTCAATTTATTTATTCACATTCAAGTTGTTTGTAGGTAAGAATGTAAAGAAATGTGTGGCTATCCATGATAGATTTCCTATTAGTATTATTATGCATTATCGCCTCTAAGGCCTCATTCAAGTCATTGAAGTAGAAACGTATCTAGTATAACATCGCTTAGAGAGAAACATTAAGATCATTAAAGAATTCAAGTATCAAAACTTGCCTCCTTCCATCATTTTTAAAATTTATATTTTTGTTTCAATGCCCATTGCATCAACCCATAAGCCTTGATGATTCAAATGCTATTTTTATAGTATCTTGTAAACTAAGTCGTCCAATTTTCTTGTCATTGAACTTCTTGCTCATCTTGGATTTCTACTAAAACAAATAGATGAGATAGTTGTTGGTGACATTGAAGCTTGATATATGATTTACAACATTCTTGTCATCATAGATATCTTTATAAGTTACAAGGACATAAGATGCATTGGTGGGTAACATGGTAGAAGGAATGAACAAAGACATGGATTTTGGATACAGAGTAAAAGAAATGTCCCTCTCTTACACACATATAATCATCAAGAATTTTTGATGTTGTCTCTCCTTTCACGTGATATAGCCTTCCTAAAAATTTAATTATATTTTATGATTAAAATATTTAAAATGTAAACATACAATTATATAAATTCATACTTTAAATGTATAGGGTAAAATATTTTCACTCAAAACTATTTGACATATAGAGTTTCATGCAAAATCTCTTTGCACAAAAGCACTAAATAAATATAATTTAATTTAAAAACTCAAAGTAGGTTGAATTTGAAATGTTTCACTTGAAACATTTTAAAGAAAAAATGTTTTAGTTGAAACTTGCTCAAAATTGTCTATGTGGAAACTTAACACATCTTTAGAAAAAAATCAGTAAAAGTTTAACTTTAACTCCATATTCTCCAATCAAGGGTACTTTCATGAAAATAACCTTTTCTAGAGCTCAAAGTTGATAATCTATTTTTTTAATATATATTGTGATTAGTTTTATTATGATTTTTATTTTTTTATTACAAGTAGGTTACTATAATCAAATATATGTGTCTAGTGTGTGTTTGCACGTGTGTGTATGTTGATGGAACCCCTAAAATTTTTGGTTCCATTTCTAAAAACTTTGTAATTCAGCCAGTTCCAAGTGTCTAGACTTAGGGTTTTGCTCACTTTTGTTGCCTTGGGTTTTTCTTTGTTGTCAAGATCTCTCATAAAAATCCTAAGTCTTAGCCCTTGTCGATGTTATGATTCATCGTTGACCTTCTATTGCCTGTCTCCGGTCATGATAAAACATCTCGAGCCATTGAAGCCCGTGAAGTTACCAGTCCCTCATGCCTAGGTCCAAAATACTTTTATTTTATAAGGTTGATCGATTGACCTTATTTTTCCTTTACATCCTTTGAAGTAGCATGTTTTAAGTTCTTTAAGGCCTTTTATATGTTGTCCTAGATGGTCCCCTTTCTTAAAAAAACTTACGAGCACGTGCTAAATTGTCCCACTAAAGTCCTATCTACCATTTCCATTTATCGCTCATCGTGGATAGCTTTATGAATGAAAATTTCAATTAGTGATGAGCGATGAATGGTGTTTCTTTTGTTTTGCCTATCACAGATGGGTTTTTAATGTTTACTGTTGTATTACAGATGCACGATACATGTGTTATGTGTGTTATCATTGGCTTCCTTCATATTGCTAATCGCTTGAGAATCTTGTGTTTCAAATTGGTGATGCACGATGACCTCAGGGCTCTTTGTATTTCTTTCCATTGCTCATCATGAATTCTTGTGCGCTTGTCTTCTTCTAATTGTCAATATGGGCCATTGTTGTTTTAAAGGGGGTAAATGAGAGATATGTTTGTGACCGTTGATTTCAAAGGAAGATGCACATGGCTTGATTTGGTTTCATTGCCATTTTTCACCTGTCCTTGATGTGGTCTAGAATTTTAAACATAAATTAGTGACACACGATGTGAGGTGAAGATTGCCAAAAAATAACAATGATCCAATGGTTGAAGTTTCATCATACCAATGCTCTTGTTGCTGATTGAACCTTGGAAGGGTGACGTAGATCTATGATGAGCGATGGGATGTTTTAGGGAATATTTTCTTCAATGCTGAATTTTTGTACTTCGTAGATGTAAATAAAAGAGCACGAACTAGGGTGGTGATGCATGATAATTGTCAAATTAAAGATGACTAATGAAGTCGAGGGTAAATGTGGCAACTTTTTGAGGCGGCATCAAGATGTTTTTGAGGTACAAGTTATAATAGCCAGAAAAATGCTTGAGGATCACCATTGATGGTGTTTTAAATCCAAAAAGATTGACGGCCCAGATTCAAAGCTGATTGACCAAGTTGTCAGGTCACTCGCATGAATCTATCCTTAATCATTAATGACTACACACTCCTGATTATCTACTTAATGAAAATTTCCTTCCATCTTATCTCACCAGTTGCAGCCATCGAGAATTGAGAAGTGTGAGCTAGAGAGAAAGTGTGTGAGTCTTGGTTTCTAATTGCAGATGTATTGAAGTATCCATCCCTGGTAAGTTGGTTTTCATACGAGCTATGTTTTGAGTCATGCATTAGTTGGTTTGAAAGTTTAATTTTCTAGGATAGTGAGTTTTGATTGTTTGTAATTGTCACTGGGGCTGGTAGAGATTGTCTGGGTGTGAGGGTTTCCTTTACTACAAAATCATTTCAGGAGATTAGGTCGGTGAGTCTTCTTATAATTAGAGGTTTGCTAGTTTTTCCCTATTTCCTGAAAGAATAAGTAAGTCAGGTGTGTTTGTCCAACCAATTAGGAGGTCTAGGATACTTAGTGTGTTTGAATTTCAAGAGGATATATCTGAAGTTGCACAAGAAATTCTCAAATTTTCTACGACACCAAAGGGTAGGAAGAAGGCCTGTGGTGAAAATAAGAAAGATGGTGTCAAGAGCACCTATAATTTGAGGAGTGGAGCTATTTTAAAAGAATTGGTCAAGTTTAAAAGGAAGGAACCAATTGATCTTGAGAAGAAAGAAAAGAAGAAGAATAAGTATCACAAGGCATATCTGGGGAAGCACCACCCTCCCATTGATGTTTCAGACAACCCTTTGAGTGATGGAGGAGATACTAACCTAGAGTATGGCCATTACCTTCTTTCTCTAGTACCATATGAGGATTTTGATGAGGGAGGAGTAGTTTCTCCTCCAGTTTCAGTGCGAACATAGAGTGGGAAAGCATACTCTGATGCTGATGAATTAGAGTAGCGTTTCAGCCCTATTTTTGTTTTTGATGAAACCATTGCCACTGCATTAGGATCATCCTCTTTAGCATGTATGTGGTTTTCTATCCTTGATGCTAATGTGGAAATATTTTTAGTTGGTGTGAAGGAGATGTATTGGACTTTGTGTCTTCGATGGAAAATATGCCTTTTAGGGTTAGCATATAAGTTTTTTCTTTTGGCATTGATGGAGAATCTTCTTTGGTCGACGTGGATGAAGGATTTGGGCACTTTTGTATCAATGAATGACACCTTTTGGAAGGCTAGCTGGTTTGCTTCAACTGACTGTGTGGAGTTTTTTGTCTTTTGCTTTCCCATGTTCTAAAATGATTAAGTGTAACTGTCTGGGTGGTCTCTAAACTTGAAATGAAATGTGTGTCAAATGAAATGTAACTGAAATGGTAATTTGACTTGAAGCATGTTGTTCCCATTCTTCTATAAATGGGATATCATGGCCAGTTACAGGGAGTTCGATTTTTGAGTCTCAAAATTGTCTAAGTGGGAAAACTAAGCTCATGAAAGAGAAGATTGTAAATTCATGCACAAATGAATAGGATTAGTGAGGAGTCTAGGGTATGAGTTGTTTTGTAATAATCTCAAATAGTTTTACAGTAGTAGCAGTTTATATATGAAAATGCTAGTTCAAAAGCACATTCTCTCCTATGTAATTTTCTTGCAAATTATAAATGAAATGGTTAATGATGTTTTTGTTTGTCTTCAATTGTTTAGAATTGAATGATTGATTTTATTTGTGCTTCAATTCAAAGAATTGATTAAATGCTAAAATATGGTCATAGATTTGTAGGAAGAGAAGATAGGATTGATAAGTAGTTGTGTTTTGGGCACAGTGAGTTGAATACTATAATGCAGTATATAAATAGTCTATTAATTATTGACTCAAATTGCTAAGGTACTACTAGTTATTATAAATATGACTCCATTACCCAATAGACAAGACACTGGTCTTTTCATTTGGTTATCCTAAGTTAGTTATGTAAATTGGCTAGGGGTTTGGAATGAGAATAAAAATCATCCAAAGCACCTTCAATGTATCAATCTGAAGTGCCAGTTTATTCCTTGCAATATATAGTAATTAATCTTAAATAGTTTTACAGTAGTAGCAATTTATAAATGAAAATGCTAGTTCAAAAGCACATTCTCTCCTATGTAATTTTCTTGCAAATTATAAATGAAATGGCTAATGATCTTTTCGTTTGTCTTCAATTGTTTAGAATTGAATGAGTGATTTTATTTGTGCTTCGATTCAAAGAATTGATTAAATGCTAAAATATGGTCACAGATTTGTAGGAAGAGAAGATAGGATTGATAAGTAGTTGTGTTTTAGGCACAATGAGTTGAATACTAAAATGTAGTATATCAATAGTCTATTAATTACTAACTCAAATTGCTAAGGTACTACTAGTTATTATAAATATGACTCCATTACCCAATAAACAAGACACTGGTCTTTTCATTTGGTTATCTTGAGTTAGTTATGCAAATTGGCTAGGGGCTTTGAATGAGAATAAAAATCATCTAAAACACCTTCAATATATCAATCTGAAGTACCAATTTATTCCATGCAATAGGGTATTAGTTGTTTTGTAATAATCTCAAGTAGTTTTACAATAGCAATAGTTTATAAATGAAAATGCTAGTTTGAAAGCACATTCTCTCCTATGTAATTTTCTTCCAAATTATAAATGAAATGGTTAATGATCTTTTCGTTTGTCTTCAATTTTTTAGAATTGAATGGGTGATTTTATTTGTGCTTTGATTCAAAGAATTGATTGAATACTAAAATATGGTCACAAATTTGTAGGAAGAGAACATAGGATTGATAAGTATTTGTGTTTTAGGCACATTGAGTTGAATATTGTAATGCATAATATCAATAGTCTATCAATTACTGACTCAAATTGCTAAGGTACTATTAGTTATTATGAATATGACTACATTACCCAATAGACAAGACACTGGTCTTTTCATTTGGTTATCCTGAAGATAAATGAGTTAGTTATGCAAATTGGCCAAGGGCTTGGAATGAGAATAAAAATCATCTAAAGCACCTTGAATATATCAATTTGAAGTATCGTTTTATTCCTTTCAATAGATAGTAATTTGTTTAAAAGGTCAGCCGAATATTTAACGGAGGATATCTATTTGCACTTTACAAGAATTTATCTGTGTAGAAATGTTCTTGATCAAATGAATATCATATGAACATAATAAGGATTACCCTCTTGGGTTTCACAAAGCCTAAAGTGAAGAAGTAAGGACCTCATAATCTTTACTTGTGTGTTGGACAATCCTTACCATTGCTAATTATTGAATTTTGGTAGATTCATAGGTGAGTGGTAAGATTAATTTTGGTTCTAAAAAAATATCCAACAGAAATAGCAACTCTGTTGGGGAACTAATTTGAGAATACCCTAATAGAAGATCATCTGACCTTAAAAGAGTCATGAAAGTTCTAAAATAATGGGTAACTAGAGATTGAGAAATTTCTGGAAATACATTTAGAATTTTGGTTGAGAATGGTTCTATATTTTGCTGGAAAATGTACTTTCTATGTCTAGCCTTGGTGTCAGTGAGTTAATCTTCATAAATACTTCATGAATTTTCTATATCCCTTGCAAATTCTGATTCAAGATCTACCACACTTCCATTAATATTTGCATAAAAGTTCTCACTAAGTGTGGGTGGCGACTCTAAGATCTCTGCACCAATATGCATTATTTGAAGAAATCTATTATGATGGAATGGAGGTTTGTTGGGAAAAGATAGGGAAGAATTGAGTTCACATGATGAAGTTCCTTGAGGAAAGCTAGTGAGAAAGTGTTAGAGAACTCAAAAAATATAGAGGATTTATGTGTAACCCTGATAGTGGAGAAGCTTCATAATAAATTTAATCTTTGAAGAACACTTCATGTTGTTGAAACTCATTCCTCTATAAAAGCAGAGGTAGCAACTCTATGCATAGAACTAGAAGGGATTATGATGATAGATTCAAAGTTGCAAAATGTTCCAGTCAGAAGCATAAGTTAAGGTGATTGCAATCATATCCAGGTATTTCCCCTATTTTGGTATTCATAAAGTATCAATTTCTATGAAATCCGTATTGCATGATCTAGAAAAAAGATTGTTCCCTATTAAGTGAACCAAGCACTAGTGAAGGGAAGGGTGGTAGTTATTTTACATACTTCTAGGATGCAATTTGTAATAATTGTATTGGGTTGAAGAACATGCTTACTTTTGAAATGTGCCTCTTAGAGAGCTTTAAAGCATGAATGTGTTTGAGCTATACACTTTAAAGTCATAATTGAATTAAGGAATGAGGTAGTAGACAATCAACTATTATATTGATATTTAAGGATTGAATAGGGATACAAGAGAAATGTATCATTCCCCTATTTATCCTTGTGAAACATCAAGTAAAAACATGCAAGTTATGCAACCTTTATCATGTCCTTGAAGGAATTTCTCTGTGGAGAGATATAGGCCATTGGACTTTAGTGTTATTTAGGGTTTCCCAAACCTGATTCCTAATGGTACTAGGAAACATTTGCCTAAATTTATAGGGAAAAATTTTGAGTTAGCTTCTAAAGATTTGAATGCATTCATAGATTTGATGGGAGACTTTGAGATAGAATATGAGGATGTTGTCATGAAGCCTTTTGCTTGGTGTTTAAAAGAAAATGCTAGAGATTGGTTCTCATATTTACCAGTATATTCTGTAGCTTCATGGAATGACTTCACGATAGAATTTGTGGAACAATTTGGTGAAAGGGTTAGTTCAAATGTGATAAGAAAAATATTTATGGAAATCTAGAGGGATGAAGAAGAGTTGATCCCTGCTTTTAACCTCATGTTTGTAAAAGTAGTAAGAGATATTCCTGAGCACGTGAGATCCAGTGATGCTGAATGTTTAATTGTGTATTTAGGTGCATTTGATAATGAAATGGGTTATTTGATAAGGGATAAGTAACCCAAAACATTACATCAGGCATATCACATTGCCATGGATATTGAAAATACTATGAAATGTTAAATGATGAGGGGATATATGGTTGCAAGTGTTTGTTGTCATAATACACATCATATAAATGAAATAGATAAGGATGAAAAGGATGATCAATGTGATGATGCTTTTGATGCCTTATCTTGTTCACCTTCACAACATATTGATCCTAGAAAAATTTAAGGTGGACTTCAACAAAGTTAAAGTAATGATGATCAGATATTGTTTGTTCAAAGACCATCCAACATGAAGAGACATGAAGGGGAATCACCATATGAGTTGTTAGCAAGGTTCTTGGATGCCTTGTTATAAATTCCTAAAAGGTTATGACCTGAAGATTCAGTATGTATTGACCTATTATGTGGCATTTATGAGCCAGGGCTTAGTACCTTGCCCAAGGAATTGAAGCCTTAGGATTTGGATCAAATAATTGGTTGGATCAGAATTGTTGAGGAGGCTAAGTGTGACTATATACAAAGAATGAGGTCTCAAAATGGCAGTGGTACTCACCCTATTGTCAAATATCAAGGGTTTATCTAAATAATGGATAAGGATGTTTCAGAAGATGAATATATGTCTAATAGTGTAGATGATGACATTGTTATACTTGCAAGTACTACTAATATAACTTTGAAGGTTGATAACCTAGATAATGAAACTAAGAATTTTGTTTACTCTCATGATGAATATGAATCTTTTTATGAAAAGGACCTGAAGGAATCCCTCTTTCCTGAGGAATGTATCAATATCAAAACTCATGAGGTTTTACCCTCACCATTGGATGAACAAATTTCATGTGATGGATTCTTGGGATACAATTTAGTTATATCAGAACTGGAATGTCTTGGAAGTATGGTTGATAATGAATTTCAAGATAAGAATGTCTATATCCAGTGTCCTCAGCCCGAGTTTAGTGTAAAAAATGATGAAATTTGTGATACAAGCTAGTTGGGTCATGTTTTTGAATACTTGTATGAAACATAAATGGGATTTACAAGTTTTATAGCGGAGATGGACATGATAGTTTTTAACAAAGAGTTTGTTGAAGAAACTTGCTTGGCTAAAAATAATAAATTTTGAAGTTGCAATGAGTCCTACACAAGTGAGTTAGAAAACCTATCAACTAATGGTGCACTTGAATACCTTGTTGTTGATCACATCAATCCTGAATTATTGGATCCATCCTTTGAAGCATTTTTTTTCAAGTCGAGCAACGAATGGAAAGGAGAATTGGAATATAAACATGAAATAGAAGTATTCTTTGATGCCTAGGATGGTATGGGTAATACTTTTTGTGGGAATGAATATGATCTGGATTAAAGCAAGAATGCTATGAGAATTGATGAATCAATTTCCCAAGGAAGTGGAGCATATGGCAGCATAACTGGTTTATACTTCTCTGATGAATGTGAACACCAATTTGAACAAAATCCTATATATGAACATTGCTTGTTCATCACACAAAGTGAATGTATGCTTGATAATGACCCTAGAATACTAGAAATAAAATTGCAATATCACTCTATAGGGTTAGAATACATGCCCTTGGATGGGAATCCTAAAATGAGTATGTATGAGGGTTTCCATTTTAACAAGCACCATGAATTTGATATCATCTTATGTGAGAATAGTGATCAAATGGATTATGAATGTTTCACTTTCCTTGTCTAGTTGGAGGGGAATTTGGTGGAATATAATTGCAAGCTGAGACAGATAGAATGCTACATTGATCATGTATTTCAATTAATAATTGATTATAGTTCACAAGTGGACATGAATGAAAGTAATAATGATAAGTTCAAACAAATTTCCATAGTGCTTTATTTCAGTAGCCACAACATGATCAAAAGGTGGGAAATTCATGAGAATGGTTTTAGCCTTAACATGGTACAGACAATAAAAAATAAAGTTTTTGATAGGGGCAAGTACCAACCCTAAGATTGGTGGTCTGGGGCCACCAATTAAGGTTGAATCTTGGTAAAGTTATAGAATGTAGGTTGAAATATTTCACATCAGAAGATACTTCAAAGATGATGGAAATTGGATCTCTTGATAGTCTGGTCATTCATGTAAATATTGTACATATGTTGCTCACTTTGGTTTGGTTTTCTTGCCTGCTCTAGGTAGGTACTTGGTTTTGGTTCTTTGTGCTTGGTCTGCTTCACCTGAGATTCTAGAATCTCACTCTATTTTGGAGGAACAAATGTCCCCAACTGGAGCCACTGATGGAACCCCTAAAATTTTTGGTTCCATTTCTAAAAACTTTGTAAAATTTAGCTAGTTCCAAGTGTCTAGACTTAGGGTTTTTCCCACTTTTATTGCCTTGGGTTTTTTTTGTTGTTGTCAAGATCTCTCATAAAAATCCTAAGTCTTATCCCTTGTCAATGTTATGATTCATCATTGACCTTCTATTGCTCATCCTTGGTCATGATAAAACATTTGGATCCATTGAATCCCGTGAAGTTATTGGCCCCTCATGCCTAGGTCTGAAATACTTTTATTTTATAAGGTTGATCGATTGACCTTATTTGGCCTTTACATCCTTTTAAGTAACATGTTTTAAGTTCTTTAAGACCTTTTATACATTTTCGTAGATGACCGTACCCTTTCTTAAAACAAATTATGAGCACGTGCTAAATTGTCCCACTAAAGTCTCATCTATTGTTTCCATTTATCGCTCATTATGGATAACTTTATGAATGAAAATTTAAATCAATGATGACTGATGAACGACATTTCTTTTGTTTCACATATCGTGGATGGGTTTTGAACATTCAAGTGTTGTATTAGAGATGTGTGATACATGTGTTTTGTGTGTTATCACTGACTTCCTTCATATTGCTAATCACTTGAGAATCTTGTGTTTCAAATTGGTGATGTGCGATAACCTCAAGGATTTTTGTATTTCTTTCCATCACTCATCGTAGATTGTTGTGTGCTTGTCTTATTCTAATTGGTGATGAGCAATGAGGTCACTAGTCAATATGGGTCATCGTTGTTTTGAAGGGGAAAATGAGTGGTTTTTTTTTGACCGTTGATTTCAAAGGAAGATACATGTGGCCTGATTTGGTTCCATTTCTATTTTTCATCCATCGTTGATGTGGTCTAGAATTTTAAACATAAATTAGTGATTTGTGATGTGAGGTGAAGATTGCCAAAAAATAATAGTGATCCAATGGTTGAAGTTTCATTGCGCCAATGCTCTCCTCACTAATTGAACCCTGAAAGGGTGAGGCAAATCTGCGATGAGCGATGGGATGTTTTAGAGAATATTTTCTTCATTGCCAGATCTGTGTACTTCGCCAATGTAAATAAAATAGCATAGACTAGGGTGGTGATGAATGATAATTTTTAGATTCAAGATGACTAATGTTCTCTAAGGGTAAACGTGGCAACTTTCTGAGGTGGTATCACCATTTCTGAGGCACAAGTTGTAAAATTTAGAAACGATGCTTGAGGATAGCCATTGATGGTGTTTTAAATCCAAAAGGATCGACGACCTAGATTCAAAGTGTTAGTGTTTCCCAATACACCTAAGGAATCTCTAAAGAGTAGCCAACTCTTATGTTTAAGACCCTTAAAGCAAATGTCCAATTGACAAGATTCAATCAAAGACTGAAATCTTCTACTCTTCAGGCTCTGTGGAACCTAGGAGGGTGTTCCTTTTAGCATTTTATTTGACCATTTAAATAAATGACATGGAAAATCATAGATTGGTTCCTATAAAGGGTAAACAACACAATTCACTCAAAGCTTGGCTAATCTTTAAGCAAATATCCATCCATTTACCAGGAACATGAAAGATATCTCACATACACGCTTCATTATAGATAATTTTAAAAGATTTGTATTCTAACCTTGAATCAACAATCCAATACTTCATTATCAGTCAAAATGTAAATACCAAGACAAATAGACTAGTTCCTTCATCGATTGGGCAATAGAGTCATACATATTATGACCTATCATATAGAAATTGTTTAAAGCTGATAATTATGGACTATTTACATAAGGACTTGCATTATGGAAACTCTCTACATATAATTCATCACTTCTTACAAAATTCTCAGTAAATCACTACAAATCCATGACCTCACTTAAACATTTAGTTGATTCATTGAATCAAAGAAAAAATGAAGGCATGCATTCAAATGAAACATTCGAAGATGAACCAAATATACTTGATATTGTATTCAAAATTTGCAGAGTGGTTTATAGAGAAGAGCATATGAACTATATATGAAATTTACTTTCGATATTGGTAATTTCTCCATAACTATTTAAGATTTTCATATGTAAAGTTCAAACCCCAAGATGATTTTACTGCCCTATTCTCTAGTATTCCTATATTATCTAACCTTTGGGTAAGTGCACCAAGATGGTTCCCAAAAAAGGGGTTTAAGTGGCCACTTTTTTTCTGAAATCAGGAAATACTGACCTTGGACGTGAAATTGAGGATAGCTACACTCAAATTTTTTTGATGGAACAAAAACAAGGACCGCAATGCTCCGAGTCTACTTTCTAAACTACTAATTTATTTTGAAAATGGTTGAGATTAAGGGGTTCAAAAGAGGGACACACACAAATTACTGTTGTTTCTTTCAGAAAAACATAACATAGCAATTCTTGTGTGATCCGAGCACGGTGGACTTTTTTGTAGTATTTTTAAAATCACTCCAGTCAGAAGTTAGATAATAGTATGTAGTAAGGACTAGATATTTTTTGATAATTTTTTAATGAATATTTGATTTTTTATTAATTTTGTGATTGGGAACTTCCTAAAAAGTAGAATTTTGGCCGTGCTCCCCCTAATTTTTTTTGAAACTAATAGATTTTTTTTAAATTTTATTTTTTTTAAATTGTAGAATGGAGTCTAGTTTCTAAAAATGTAATTTATTTCAAATTTCGATGAACGGTTAATTTATAGAAAAAAAAATACCAAACACTACTTTTTGAAGAAAAACGGACATACAAACAAAAGAAATTATGGATGAAAGGCTTCACATTGTTTGAAAGTGAAAAAAATTACATCGTTGGAAAGCTAATAAAGAACCTAACATTACCCATGTCTTCAATTTTCTTGATATTGAACCAGATGCAATCTTGATGTTGAGCACGAACTCGATTATGTGAAAATTTGTTGAATTTGGAAAAAAACACGTCTCTGGTCTTTGGGAATGCCCTCCAAGCCTTTGGGTTGGTATTCCAAGGAAAATACCAAAGCTAAGGCCCGGGGATTTCCAATGCAAAATATAACACGAGCATGTTATATTTTGCTTTTTGACATTTTCCTAGCAAAAAATACCGCACTCGCGTTATGTCTTCCTTTTGTTAAATGCCACTTTATTGAATGTTTCTTGATATGTTTGTATGTTTGTATGTGTATGTATACTAGTGTGTCATGTATGTATGTTTAAGGGAGAGAGGGTGGGAGTGGGAGAGGGTTTAGCCTGGTAGAGCATGGGAGAGAGTGGCAAAGTGGGAGATAGGGAGGGAGAGTGTGGGAGATAGGGTTGGA
>VDFB02353493.1:250432796-250451057 GCA_007258455.2 Sequoia sempervirens
ATCTCATGGTTGAATACCGAAATCGATTATGGTGGGCCTCCAGAGTTCCAGTCATCTTTCATCCTCTACCACCAAATGTTGGCCTGATCCACATGTCTACCAGCCTAATTGGCTTTATTTTTGAAAATTTGAAGTTTCTCACGAGTCACCGATTGTAGCTCTCTCTACCTTTTTCAAGTTCTCTTTCATTGCTACAAATCGTCTTTGGGATTTAGTCATTTGTACCACATGGTTGATGTGCTTTGAATCCTTGCATCTAAGGGGTTTAAAACCTTAGGGGCCTTAGATGAGAAAAAGAAGTAATGTTTTTCTTTTCTTTTTATGTGAGGACCCAGTAGTGAGATAAAAGAGGACTGTATAGAAAAATGAAAAAAGAAGACATAAAAATTCATGGACCATACTATATCACCTACATGCTAGCTAACAAGGACATGAATGTAGTAGATTTAGGTATGATAGGGGTATTGCAAGGTATATTTGAGGAATATATAAGAATGAAGAAGAATTCAATGGATCAAATTAGTGTCAAATGTTTTCTTAAAAGATCTCCCACACCCTATTAGGGAATTTAATCATTTCTAAGCACTTTCCATGTCCTATGGGAAATTTTGAGGAGGCTCCAATAGTTGAGAGTTTAATGAGTACTTATAACTTATTTCCATGCAATCATGATTAGTTAGAGAACATATAGGGAAACTTGATGAGCTATGCAACAAATGAAGAGAATATAGGGTATTTTGACCTAGTCTTAAGCATCTCCAAGCATCTAGGAGATATTGAAGGAGTCAAGTGGCTGATAGATAGGGTCGAGGATAGAAGTTTTATTTTTGGTTACATTGACATCATGTGTAGGACATCCATAGTCTTATTCTTGGTTACGTTGACATCACAAAAAATTATATAGGATGGAGTAGAATGTAGCTCTACCTTTGTCAATTCCATGTTAAATTTTTATTATATATAGCTTGCTAGTGTAGGAATTCTAAGACAAACAATCATAGTAGGACGATTCTTAAAAGCTTGAATAATAACCTAGTGAACCCATATACTCTTATGACTATATATACACAAATCTAGATTAAACTTAGAATTCATTAGTTAAGTTCTCTTTATTCTATATTACCTCCGTGAATGTTTGAGTAAATCTACTCGCACTCGAAGGTGTTCCCTTGAATCCTTCGACAATACCTTGTTCAACATCCAAAATCACATATTAAAATACCATTCATAAAACAATGCTATTAACACATGTGTACTAAATTTAGAATTGTTTACTAACTTTACATACCCCACTGATAGGTGTACTGCAAAAATAAACAGGCTGATGACTAGTATATCCAGGCTCAACGCTATGACCCTGCAATTTTATTAAAATAATAAAACTAAATTAGTTAATCTTGCATTTCACAATCAAAATTTAATAAACTAAATTCAATGAACATGTTGAATTTTACCTGACTGTCAATACCATATGCATCATGTAGAATGTCAGCCGCCCTCTCCATCCCCGTAGATGCATACAGATCAGGCTGCGTAGAAGCATATGGATCCTGCATAGCACCCTCCTGAGGGCCGGTAGGGTCATACGAACAAGTGGCTCTGCAAGATCGACACACATGGCCTCGAAGGCCACCACCTGAAGACTCCCCTGGATTGCATTGTACAATGGGGCTAGTGTGGTGGATGACACTCTGAGTCAAGGATGTGATCACCTACAAAGTCTCTACACCAACACTCTCCTTTGCAACTGCAAGCATCACAATCTACTCAGGAGGGTGCTTAGCGAGATGTCGTCTCCCCTGTTGTGTAGGATCCGGCTGTGCACTGAGCCTATCCTGTGCTGATCCCCCACCTCTCCCCTGAAACTCCCTCATATCAAAATAATTCAGGATTTGGTTCAACACAAACTCACAATATAATTTTCTAAGAAAATATTGGGGGACTTCACAGTTATTGCATGGTGGGTAATCAAAGACCATATACCATTTGTCATAAAAATGGTTCCTAATCTCTTGGTGGTGGCACCAATGAATAGGAAACCTCTTTGCATTGAGGGTGAGATTTTTATTTGTTTTAGGGTCAGTGAATAGAGAGCACAAATCGCCTTTAGTAATCTTTAAATCTTTTACTTGTTTATATGATAATTTGTCTGCATAATATGCCCTCGATGTTTCCCTCCTATTTTTCCATCCAGATATTTGTTGGGTAATTGTATCTACATTTTTTAACAAATCCTTCAATGAATCTGCTAGATGTATTCTTTCTGTGGTTGAAGAATTTTGATCACTCAACCTACTAATAAGATCCTCAACTTCTTTTCTATTGTTTTCAATTTCACTCCTCAAATTTTCTTGAGTGCCAGGAGGGTATTGAGAGAATGGTGGGGGAGGTTGATTTTGTTGAGGTTGATTTGGTTGAGGATTTTTGTCCTCTTGTTGAGGATTTCCTACAAATTAAAAAAAAATCATTCATTTCTAAACTAAAACAAACAAAATCAATTTAAAACAAAAAAATTCATAACAAATACCAAACAAAACTTACCTCTTGCATCTCTTCATCGTCGTGGCGCCATATTTGTGAAGAAAATCCAACTGAAGTTGATGAAATGTGAAGAAATCACCTCCCCAACAACACGAGCGCGTAATGCAGGGTTTTTGGCCGCGGTCGGAGATGAAAACTAGTAAAAAGAAAATGACAAATGATATTTCGATTCACTTTTTTTTTGGCTTTTAAAAAGACATAACGCGTTCGCGTTATAACGCGAATGCGTTATGTCGCATTTTTCTTTTGTTTGGCCACAAAAGTGTGACCATCTTGGTGCACTTACCCCTTTACCTATCAAACTTGAAGAATCAAAATTTTTAGAACCCCCCTACAAATGAGCCTTGAATTCCCTTTTATAGAACAAGGGAGCCAACAAGCTTCATGCTCAAAATGTAGTTACATTACAAAAATTTCATTTCATATCGCATTTCAGCTGCATTTCCAAAATTCGACACATGATAATTCTGTTAAGATGGGGAAAGCAAAAATTTCCACAACCATCATGAGGAAGAAGAAAAGTGCCACAAAAATATTCCTCCATTGCCAGCTAAGCAGCAAAACCAACGTACAAACTACACGAGGGCACATAGTCAACATTCAACGCCCCAAAATTTTTCCATGCACACAGAGAGAAAACGACAGATAGAGAAATCATTTATCAACACAAAAATTTGATTAACCACCACCTTTTCACAAACCAAAAGCCCTCTTACTAGCAACATGCACACCCTAATACACATGACCACTTCTTGTTGTAGCAAGGGTTGGGGATGAAACCTCAACCTCAGCTTCACCTTTGTCCTATTTCAACACGACACCATCTTGTCCACTCGGAGTTCTGACATCCAAAGGAGGGATAGATAACACCTCCACCTCAGGGGATAGAGCTTGACCGAAGGTCGCGAGGTACCAACAGTAACTAGATCTGTCTCCGTTTTTCTATCAGACAAGCTGTCAGTAACATCAATAGGAGAGTTTTTCTGACCAAATGAGCCATGACCATACCTAATTTTCCTCTGCACATTATCGGATGGCCCAATGAATTCCTTCCCTTTAGTTCCTATCACCTTCGAGCTTGCAACCTAGCCCTTTAGTCAACGGCTGCATCTGATAATCACAGGTGAAGATTCCTCGCCATGGATGCTCTTGTGAGCACTTTGTGTGAGCTTCGGGTCTATTCCTTGAGTCTCCTACAAATTTAGTCTAGTAGACCTCCACATTGGCACAGATGGGGTGCCAACCTTACTCATTTTTCCACAAGAAAGTATACACACAAACTTTAGCTCTCTGCACAAACTTGAAGACTTAACAACTTAATTGCTATGGTGAAAATATCAACTCACCACTTCTATTTATTGAGCAAAGTGATGATTTCAATTATCAACGCACAATGAAAAACACACACATAAACTAGGCAATTCATTGGCATGTGTATTGTCACCATTTAATTCCCAAGTGCATGAAAATCTATAGATCACACTTCATCATTGCTAGCAATTAAGTCTCCATAGGCACGAAGATCAATTTGATCACACCCATAGAGAATATATCATTAATGTCCCTTGGCTGTAGAATGAAAATGGCTATCACGTGTCATTTTATCAATTTTGAATATCAGTCATTGATCTCACAACAAGATGGAAAATCGAATGGCTCCATTTAGGTTGGAAAGGTTTGAAATACAACAGTGCTTCACTGATGTGTCCTTGGCCAATGGTGTTAACCCACCTCAGATGGCAACTTCTTCGTTGCAAGCTCCATCCGTCTCAAAAACTGGGTAGATTGATCCACGTGTTAGGGTCTCATTGATCTCGCAACTTTTAACAAGCATTCACTTTCTCCTTGCGAGCCAGCAGGGAACAGTGGAGATTATCCCTGCCATTTGATCTCGGCCATCGGTTTAGAACCGCGATCTATAAGCCTGATAGTGGAGACTAGGCCCAATGTCCATATGAATACACATGTCTTCATCTTGTTGTTCTAGTGGCTTTTAACTGACCGAAATTTATCGCTCGCGAGCTAGCGAGGTACGATCAGGATCTCTTCCCACAACCTCAAATATCAAAACCTACACCCATTACAGGATTAGCATTTAATAAAGGGCCTTAGTTAAGCCAATGGTGAGACGACCCTCGCAAGTTGATGACTTAAGCTTAGATCACCGAGGAAAATTAAGACCTAACTTTAGGAAATAGCTAAGGTTGATGGGATGACTAGGTGACTGATGCTCTAGACCAAAGGGGTTGGTAAAAAAATGTGCACTTTGGCTTAAGTAACGACTTAATGAATCGACGACTAGAAAAGCAGGTCAACGAAGTGTTAGAAGACTTAAAGGATTTCATAAGAAAAACCCTACTCATACATGGGACAAGGGTTTATGAAGTACCAACAGGGTCTATGAGTTGCTTAAAAAATGGAAAATTTTGGAAGCTCCATTAGTGGCTCATGCTCGAGGACATATACCCCCAGTGGGTATAGTGAGAATTTGAATCTCAGGTTGAAGTAGACTAGGGTAGAAGACCAAAACCCAGGAGCTTACCTAGACAAGGCAAGCAAACAAAGCAGAAAGCAAAGACAACAAACCAACCTATGTACACTATTTAAAAAATATACATTACAATTCATTTTAGTAAATCGGAGGCCCCCGACCCCAAAAATTTAGGGACAATTCTTTCCTCTATCAAACAATTTGGCCTATTTTATTGGTACTGGATCCATATGAACATTATGCAATCCCAAGCTATTAGCACCATCACAATCAGGACTTCCGATGACATTTGAAGTAGTATTGCCATATTTATCTGTCCCCATCATAAGTTCATCAAACTGAATTGGGAAGATGAGACTCTCATACTCCACACTGTCATGAAGTGTAAAATCACCCTCCATATGCTCATCAAACTTGAAAGCCTCATAGAAATTTTGGCTTACACTTGGCTAGTATCTTAAAAGATTAGGGAAAGAACACACATGATCAAGTATATCTTCAATCTGTTTATCACAAGTGTTGTCTTTATGAGATGAAAGAAGTTCCATGATAAGGTCTATAAGAAAAGGAGCATCTGCAAAAAATTCCATTGCAGCTTCATACTAACTTGTATCATTCCCTTAGTTACTTATTCATTTGAACTGCTCCTCACATGGATGAAATAATGCTGCAAGATTTGCATACTTTGCAGAATCATCAAATAATTCTTTCTTTTCAACATAAAACAATGTTGCTTGAGTATTCATGCAATCATCATGTGAAATATGAATGTTGAAATTTCAATTACCTCTTCAAGTACACAGTCTGTAACCATAGGAAAGTTAGTACAATCATCTACATCCTTTTGGACATCCATGCTACATCCAAAGCAGACATCATAGTCTTGAACTTCCTTATCATGTAATCCATTATCACAATTAGACTCCAACAAATTTGAGCCATTCTCTTGATATTTATCAAACAAAATTTTCTCAATCACATGTTGGTAGATTGATTCATTAGTGTTTGTGTCTTCACATCCTCCATTGAACTGGGAGATCATGAAGTGAGGGGTGACATTTTCAAAGGAAAAGTTGCCAACACTTATATTGAACCTTGAATTTTGTTTGTTTCATCCATGACACATCCACTAGTAGCATTGGTTAAATAATCATTAGGGTTATCTTCAAAAAGAGGATTGTTCCTATACCAATATGAATTGTCATTTATAACCTTGTTGTCCAATGCAGATTCATCAAATAAAAGATTTTTCCATACATTCATGGTAATTGGATGTATCTCATCTTTCTCATTGTTAGGATTCCAATAGTTCTGGTCATCAGTGCCTTCAACATCAATGTAATCACTTGAAGAACAAAGGGAAACATTCTCCACATCCTCTTCATCATTTTCATTCACTATAATTGATCCACATTCAGAGAATTCTTCACATGAAGAGTATTGCTCATTGCCTATGAAACACACACCCTCAAGGATGTTAACATATCCCCTACTAGAAGCAAGGGATTCCATCTCTACTTCATTGGAAGAATCATATTCAATTGAAGACTATCCAAATTTGATTTCATCACTATGATTCCACATTCATACCATATTACTGAAACCAAGTGATTCCCCTCATTGACTGGTGCATGATAAGTGCTAGTTGAATCAATTCATGAGGTTTCACTCTATACCTCTTGTGTTTGTTCACAACTTATGACATCCCAAGGAAGGTAGTTAGGTATTTCCTCCTTGTTTTCATACTCTACCTCTTCATCTTCATCACTACTACACACACTTGCTTCTATGTTGCTTGCAAAATAACAAAATTCAACAGTCAATTGGTCAGACTATGATGCTTCTCTTTGATCTGTCAACCTTAGCCTTTTATTCTCCTCACTATGGCAATTATTGCCCACATTCTGGGAAATAGCTAGGGGCAGATAACCATGCTCTACATTTTCCACAGTGTTTATCCAATCCACAACTTGATCAAGGCTATGAGGCTTCTGATCCTCATACCACTGGCTTGATCTTGATATGTAAGTTTCACAAAACAAATTAATACACATTAAGTCACTAGGCTTGAAACTCTTGGGTATCTCCATCAGAGCATCCAAGAATCTTGAGAACAAGTCATATGGTGACTCATTTGCACATCTCTTTATTTCATACAACTTCCTAATAGAGAAAATTAAATCAGCCCTTCCCATCCTTGGTTGATGTGAGGTTGATGCTTGCTCATGTTTTGCATCTCTTGGGAGTAAAGCAGATATAACATCTATGAGTTCCTTTTCTCGAAAAACCTCTTTACCTCCTGATCTGCTTGGTTCAATAACTTGAATACTACTAGAACTGTTGTTAGCAATCATAGGTCCTCTCATGATTGAGTATTTCAAATTGTTCTCGATATTCATGGCCTCTTGGTAAGCTTGATGTAAGGCGGCAGGCTCTTTGTCTCTCAACAAGAAGCTCATCTTACTATCAAATTCTCCCAAATATACAACCAAACACTTTGCATCATTTGGTCTCATATGCTCAGGGATTTCCCTTATGACCTTGGAAAATCTAAGGTTGAAAGCAAGGAGCAATTCCCCTTTATCCTTAGAAATCTCTATGAAATTCTTTCTTGCAACACTTGGGTTTATCCTTTCACCAAATTGGTCCATGAACGTTGCCTTAAGTTCATTCCAACAATGTACAAAAAAATGGGCAAAAAAGAGAACCAGTCTCTTGCATCTCCTTTCAGAGATTGGACAAATAGCTTCATAACCACATCTTCACAATCTATCTCATAATTACCCATCACAGCAGCAAATTCCTGCACATGCCTACTTGCCGACTTTGACTTGTCACCACTGAACCTTGGTAGTTTGTCCCCGACCTTGGGTGGTACCATATTTGGGTAACCACAAATATTGTCAAAGTTGATAGCCTTGTACCTATTAGTACTAAAATTGCCTTGGTGAGACAACGACTGTTCACCTTGCATTCTTTTCTCCATATTTAAACAAGATGACATGAATTGACAACTTACTTTTAATTCTTGAAAAGGAATTGAGAATATACCTGACAATTATACATCACTTCAATCCCTTTTACAGATTTGGTCCTAAGACCTTGGCATTTGTATTTCTTACAAATGTTTCCTAAGATCTAACAATTTAACATGCTCTTTTCATCATAACGTGGGGATTTAACTTATACACAAAAGCATGCTAAAATATTATTATCATTCCCTCATCTAGTGCTAATTCAGTCATTAGGGAATCATTTACATCTCAAGTATGGGAAAATTCATCTTGATTTATCAATAATATGATCCTATTTCTTCAAATTCTATGAAAATACCTGGTAACTTGCAACAAGTAACTATCCTTTTCCTTTTAAGTTGCAGATCCAGTCAATTGATGAAAGCTTTAATAGGTTCTTTGAGTCAAAGTGGACACCTCCTTCTAGAGGTGCACTTCAAGTGAGATGAAGTTTCTTTGCAAGTATTACATGTTTTGGGCTATCTTCCACACTAGAGTCATACTCAGATCCTTCAATATTTGTTGCACTCCAATTATTTACCAGGTTCTTCAGGTTCACTTTACCCTTTGATTCTACATTTTGTATCTGCACTTGGAGAAGGAGAACTCCCCAAGAGAGTCACCATTCTATTGGTGTTTCCCAATACACCTAAGGAATCTCTAGAGAGCAGCCAACTCTTATATTTAAAAACCTTAAAGTGAATGGCCAACTGAGAAGATTCAATCGAAGACTGAAATCTTCTACTCTTTAGGCTCTGTGGGACCTAGGAGGGTGTTCCTTTTAGCATTTTATTTGACCATTTCAATAAATGACATGGAAAATCATAGATCAGTTCCTATAAAGGGTAAACAATACAATTCACTCAAAGGTTGGCTAATCTTTAAGCAAATATCCATCCATTTACCAGGAACATGAAAGATATCTCACATACATGCTTCGTTGTAGATAATTTTGAAAGATTTGTATTCTAACCCTAAATCAACAGTCCAATACTTCATTATTAGTCAAAATGTAAATACCAAGACAAATGGACTAGTGCCTTCATCGATTGGGCAATAGAGTCATACATATTACGAACTGTCATGCAAAAATTGTTTAAAGCTGATAATTATGGACTATTTCCATAAGGAATTGCATTATGGAAACTCTCTGCATATAATTAATCACTTCTAACCAAACTCTCAGTAAATCACTATAAATCCATGATCATGACCTCACTTAAACATTTAGTTGATTCATTGAATCAAAGAAAAAATGAAGGCATGCATTCAAATGAAACATTCAAAGATGAACCAAATATGCTTGATATTGTATTCGAAATTTGTAGAGTGGTTTATAGAGAAGAGCATATGAACTATATATGAAATTTACTTTTGATATTAGTAATTTCTACATAACTATTTAAGATTTTCATATGTAAAGTTCAAACCCCAAGACGATCTTACTGCCCTATTCTCTGGTATTCCTATATTATCTACCCTTTACCTATCAAAATTGAAGACTCAAATTTTTTAGAACCCCCTATAAATGAGCCCTGAATTGCCTTTTATAGAACAAGGGATCCAACAAGCTTAGGCTCGAAATGTAGTTACATTACAAAAATTTCATTTCATATCGCATTTCAGCTACATTTCCAAAATTCCCCACATGATAATTCTGTTGAGATAGGGAAAGCAAAAATTTCCACAACCGTCATGAGGAAGAAGAAAAGTGCCACAAAAATCTTCCTCCATTGCCAGGTAAGGAAAAAAATGAATCCCCAAACTGCACGAGGGCACGCAGTCAACATTCAATGCCCCAAAATTTTGCCATGCACGTAGAGAGAAAACAACAGCTAGAGAAATCATAATTTATCTAAACAAAAATTTCATTAACCACCACCTTTTCACAAACTAGAAGCCCTCTTACGAACAACACACACACCTCGATACACATGGCCACTTCGTGTTGTAGCAAGGGTTGGGGATGAAACCTCAACCTCATCTTCACCTTTGTCTTATTTCAACACGACACCATCTCGTCCACTCAGAGTCCTAATTGCCAAAGGAGGGATAGATAACACCTCCACCTTAGGGGATAGAGCTCTAGCTAAGGTCGCGAGGTACTAGCGGTAACTAGAGTCTGTCTCCATTTCACTATCAAAAAAGCTATCAATAACATCAATAGGAGAGTTCTGTCGACCAAATGAGCCACGATTGTACCTAATTTTCCTCTGCACATTGCCAAATGGCCCAATAGCTTCCTTCCCTTTAGTTCCTATCACCTCCGAGCTTGCAGCCTAGCCCTTCAGTCGCTGATTGCATCTGGTAATCATGGGTGAAGATTCCTTTCCATTGACATTCTTGAGAGCACTCTATGTGAGCTTCAATTCTATTCCTTGAGACTCCTACAAATTTAGTCTAGCAGAACTCCACATTAGGACATATGGGGTGCCAACCTTACTTATTTTTCGACAAGAAAGTATACACATGAACTTCGACTCTTTGCACAAACTTGAAGACTTAACTACTTAATTGCTATGGTGAAAATAAAAAACTCGCCACTTCTATTTATTGAGCAAAGTGATGATTTCAATAATCAATACGCAATGAAAAACACACACACAAATTGGGCAATTCGTTGGCATGCGTATTGTCACCATTTAATTCCCAAGTGCATGAAAATTTGTAGATCACACTTCATGATTGCCAATAATTAAGTCTCCACAAGCACGAAGATCAATTTGATCACACTCATAGAGAATATATCATTAATGTCCCTTGGCTACAGAATGAAAATGACTATCATGTGTCATTTTATCAATTTTGAATATCAGTCATTGATCTCACAACGAGATGGAAAATCAAATGACTCTGTTTCTAGGTTGACAACGTTTGAAATATAGTGGTGCTTCGCTGATGTGTCCTCGACCAATGGTGTTAACCCACCTAAGATGACAACTTCTTTGTTAGCAAGCTCCATTCGTCTCACAAACTAGGCATATTGATCCATGTGTCGGGATCTCGTTGATCTTGCAGCTTTTAACGAGCATTCACTTTCTCCTTGCGAGCCAACAGGGAACAGTGGAGATTATCCCTACCATTTGATCTCAGCTGTCGGTTTAGAACCATGAGATATAATCCTGATAGTGGAGACTAGGACCCATGTCCATATGAAGACATGCGTCTTCATCTTGTTGTTCTCGCAGCTTTTAACCGACAAGCATTTATTGCCCATGAGTTGGTGGACTACAGTTAGGATATCTTCCCACAGCCTCGAATCTCAAAACCTACACCCACGACAAGATTAGAATTTAATAAAGGGCCTTTGTTAGGCCAACAATGACATGACCCTCATAGGCTGATGACTTAAGCTTAGATCACCGTGGAAAATTAAGACCCAACTTTAGGAAACAACTAAGGTTGATGGGACAACTAGGTGATCGACGCTCTAGACCAACGAGGCTAATAAAGAAATGCACTGTGGCTTAAGTAATGACTTAACAAATCGATGACTGGAAAAGTAGGTCAATGAAGCATTAGAAGACTTAAAGGCTTTCATAAGAAAAACCCTACTCACACATGGGACAAGGGTTTATGAAGTACCAACAAGGTCTATGAGTTGCTTAAAAATTGGAAAATTTTGGAAGCTCCATCACAAAGCTGATCAACTAAGTTGTCAACTCACTCACATGAAGATCTCCTCAATCATTAATGACTACATGCTCCTCATTGTCCACTTAATGTGGATTTCCTGCCATCTTATCTCACCAGTTGCAGCCATCAAGAATTAAGAAGTGTGAGCTAGAGAGAAAGTGTGTGAGTCTTGGTTTCTAATTGTAGAATTATTGAAGTATCTATCCCTGGTGAGTTGATTTTCATATGAGCTCTGTTTTGAGTCATGCATTAGTTGGTTTGAGAGTTTCATTTTCTAGGATAGTGAGTTTTGATTGTTTGTAATTGTCACTGGGGTTGGTAGAGATTGTCTACCAATTACTGACTCAAATTGCTAAGGTACTACTAGTTATTATGAATATGACTCCATTACCCAATAAACAAGACACTTGTCTTTTCATTTGGTTATCCTGAAGATAAATGAGTTAGTTATGCAAATTGGCCAGGGGCTTGGAATGAGAATAAAAATCATCGAAAACACCTTCAATATATCAATCTGAAGTACCATTTTATTCCTTGCAATAGATAGTAATTTGTTTAAAAGGTCAGCCAAATCTTTAATGAAGGATATTTATTTGCACTTTACAAGAAACTATTTGTGTGTAGAAATGTTCTTGATCAAATGAATATCATATGAATATAATAAGGATTATCCTCCTGGGTTTCATAGAGCTTGAAGTGAAGAAGGACCTCAGAATCTTTACTTGTGTGTTGGCCAATCCTTACCCTTGCTAATTATTGATTTTTGGCAGATTCATAGGTGAGTGGTAAGATTAAGTTTGGTTCTAAAAAATAATCAACATATGTGAAAAAATATGGTGCACTAAAAGAGAAAATCTTCTCCAAGAGGGTATTTTTTTAAATGAGAAAAAAGAGACAAAGTTGACATATGATATTTTGATTAAGTTAGAAAAAGGAAAAACCTAGATGAAATTCTAGGTGAGGATTAAGTTAAATCATGACAAGTGTCCTCATCCTACGGTATGAGACAACATGACCTATAATTAGCTTAATATAATAATAATAAAAAATCCTAAGCTTAGCTTAAGTAATTCAAATAAAAGAGGCATAATAATTAATTAATTATTAAGTGATTTCTTATTTACTTAAAACATTTATTAAAAAATAGAATTCATCAAAAATAAATTGTTTTCCATGATTTTTAAATTATTTATGTGGAGTGTAAAAAATAGAGAAAAAAATTTCTTTTTTTGCAATGTCCTATTGACCTCATTTTATTTTATTTTTTCAATAATTAATTTTTTTCTCTTAAATTTATAAAAAATATTCCAAATAATTTTTTAAAATTAATGATAACAAATTTCTAGAATCCATATTACTATATAATTTGTAGATTTGATTGTGTTGAAGCTTTTTTCATCAATGTTTTAGGTCACACTCTGTGATCCATCATCAAGATGGTAGAGAGCAAGAGGAGAAAAAAGTTGATTGCAGACTTAAAGAAACTAAAAGAAGAGAGGAGGGAGAGGGGAAGGTTACACACTGTTTGAGGTTCAAGGTCAAATCAAGGAAAATATTACCCCCAAAATTGACAAGAAAAAAACCACATTAATGCTAACCAATGAATAAAGTCAGTTGCAACAACAACAACCTAAATAAAACTAAACAATAAGAAATGAAAAATTAATAACTATTTTGTCTAGGTTGTTAATAGTGGGAGATTGTTGGAAGTGTGAAGTCCAACGACTCTTGTCTTTTCCACTTCCTTCCTTTTCTCTCGCCAACATGTCTCTTTGTCTTTTCAGTGATATACAATATTATCATTGTGGATAATGATTTAAAAAAAAAAAAAATAGCATATGCTGTTGTAGATGTAAATGTGTAACATCATTATTATAACAAAGTTTCCCTTGCTTTTCCTGTGAATGTAGCCATATTGGTGAACCATGTAAAGTCGTGTTTTGTGTCTTGTTTATTTTTGAATCTTTATTTCTAGTTTCTCATTTTGTTTTATTTTCTCCTTATTGTTCAATGAACCTAGCCAATCATTTTCATAAAAAAAATCCATGATTGATATATAACAATATAGTATGCATATTAAAGCTCAACAAGCAATAATCAAACATTTAACATTACTTTTACATGTAGTGCCCAACAAATATCTTTTGGAACTCTAATTTTCCTTTCTCTCATTTTTTAAAATTTACAATATGATCTCCCTCTCATATAACAATTTATATGAGATATCTAGATGAAATTGATGCATTTTATAAATAAAATGTAGGTAAGAAAATCAATGTAAAATTTTTAAAACACTATTGCAATTAATGGAGTGTCTCTATGTTGCTTTAAAAGATCTCATCAAGAAATGATTGCATCATGTTATACTCTACATTCTATTTTCCAATGTAATACTATACACTTAGAACTACAAGATTTCTTCCTCAACCAAGATTCATTTACAAATAAACAAATACAAATTAATAATAATAAAAAAATTAAATAAGAAATAAAAGCACAAACATATTGATAACTTAACGAAAATCTTAAAAATATAAACTTAACCCAAATTAAGTACTAACATATAACCAAATGCTAATTTTCATACACAATCAATTGCAAACACTAATCACTACACAATAATAAGAAATAAATTGAATAGTATAAGAAATGAATTGAATAATATAACCATATATCATACCTAATAGCCACATATGAATTGAATAGTATAAGAAATGAATTTTAATAAGAATTAAAAATATAAACTTAATCTAAACTAAGTGCTAACATATAACCAAATGCTAATTTTCATACACAATCAATTACAAACATTAATCACTACACAATAATAAGAAATGAATTGAATAGTATAACCACATATGATACCTACGAACCACATATCATACCTAATAGCCACATATGAATAGCCATAAGAAATGAATTTTAATAATAAATGAATTGAATAGTATAACCACATATCATACCTAGAAATCCAGATTTTATGCACTATAATTATATTCTTGGCTTTGTCGTATCTACAGGTCTCTTAGGACGGCATATTAATATACTTCCTTTTATAAGAAATAATAAAAGGCTTCAAGGATCGGTGAAGTTAGCAACTTCTATTTCCAAGGTATTACAGTTCCAAATACTTAATAGATTTGAGGGGATGTTGTGATTGTACCATTTTGTTATAGGTGGGAAAATGAAAGGTATTAAAAGAGACTTAAGATGGATAGTTGTGGTTGGTGTATTGATGTCAATATTCAAGTTACATACTATCCACCTTAATTTCATATATACTGCATTTAGCCTCTCTCTTATGTTTGAATCCCTTGGTCTGGATTTTTTTTCCTTTAATGCGACTACCTACTCTTCCACTCATATCAACACAGTTTTCCACATTGATTATATATCAGAAACAATACCCACGAAGATTGAGAACCTGCAGTGGGTGATAAAAATGGCTGACATTTTGCAAGCAGTCGGTGCCCTATCTATTGTGGTTGCTATCATAGTTATTTCCTTCCTCTTGTCCATATGGAAACCTTCCACTTATGTTCCAAGTCTGCAAAACAAGCATGTACTTATAACAGGTGCATCAAGTGGCATTGGCCTTGAGATTGCCAAAGAAGCTATTGCCCAAGGATCTTATGTCACATTGATAGCAAGAAATTTTCACAAACTCCAGGAAGCTGCTGATCAAATCCTACAAGAACTTCAATGTGAGAAGAGTAGGATGAACATCAAGGTATGGACGTCAATGAAATGAATGTTTAGGAAGATTATAATTGGATTAAAACTAGCCCAGTATACTTCTAGTGCCAGATCATCGACAGGTCTTTTGTTCTTTTGGCAGGTTGCAGATGTAAGAGACTATGCAGCCATATCTGCAGCTATCAAAGAATCCTTTCAATGGATGCCAGTTGATGTGCTTATTTGCAATGCCGGAACTGGTAGTGCTGGGTATCTGGATCAGATGTCAACTGAGTGGATTGATGCTATTGTGGGTACGAACGTTATAGGGACACTCCACACATTGAAGGCGGCTCTTCCATTATTGAAGGAGAGGAGCTTCAAGCATCCTTCGGCTCTTGTGCTAGTTGGCTCTATGGCTTCTCTGGTAAAAACATATGCACAGTCTGAATACTGTAGGATCTATCTAATTGGGTATGTTTTGTTGTGCAGTATTAAAATGAAACTTTCAAGGTTTCTTTTGTGTCTTGTTTCATCTACCAGCTTGTTGTGACAATAAATTATGTATTCATTCTATACTTGATTTGAGTTGCACCCACTCACTAATTCAGTGCTTACACTTTGTTTTATCTATAGATTCATTATGTTATTTTAAGTTTTAGACAAAATAAATATTTGAAGTTGTTGAACTAACAATGCTAATGCACATCTTGAACTTTGCAATGGTACTAGTATCCTTTGTATGGTGGTGGGGTTTACACTGCTACCAAGTATGCACTCAAAGGGCTTGCAGAGAATCTAAGGCTTGAGCTGTTTCCTTATAAAATTGGAGTTAGTTTGGTATGTCCAGGATTTGTAGAAACTCCCCTACTCAGCGAAATGGAAGGTGGGTATTTCAAAATTTTGAAGGTCCTTCATATCTTTATTCTTTCATTTTATCATTTCTTTCTCACATACATTGCACCTTAAGGTCTTCATGTCTTTTGAGGGGCTCTGACTATACTCCTGTTGGATTATGCAGATAGTGTAACTGATCCAGGTCTAGCAGAGGTAGCCCAAAAAGTCACCTTCTATGACAGAAGTAAAGCAGAGAATCCTAAGAATGTGGCAAGGGTTGTCCTGGGTGCTGTTACACAAGGACAGTCTTTTGTGACAAGTGGGCAAGGTGGTAAAATGCTATCAGTATTAACTGCTGGGATTCTGCCTGCTGATTCTTTTGCAAATGCTGTGATCGACATAGTTGCACTCATACCCCTAAAGATATTAGGATATTTTATGATTGGATATGTATATGCAGTCATATGGCTCAACCATAGGACCAGGACCATCCAAGTTAAACCTGTTGCAGATAAATTATAGATCGTCATAGAAATGAATAACAATATGGGATTGAGTTCATCCTCCCTGATTCTGCAAGCTTTATGTTAAGAGTTCAATTCATAAAAGCTATTTTGTATTTGGGTTTATGCCGAGTTTTCAATAAAATGGAAGAGTATAAGTGGTTCTCTATTTTTGTATGTCTTAAATTTAAAACGTTTGAAAATATAAGAGCTTCATTGATCAGTCATTCAGACCATATGAGTTATAGCTTTGCAGGATGATTGGTAGATTATTAATGATGTAATCAATCTCTGAGCATTAAACTTTTATTCCTTTTCCATGCACACGCATTGATGGGAACCTCGTTTACTCGACTTCTATTATAAGCAAATCTTATCTACTCTCTTCGGACTGTCGTCTGAGAACCGAAACCCTGAATGGGACACATTGCATGGCATTAAGGCAGAGTGTTAAAGGCCGGTAATACAGCGATTCATTAGTACTTCGTCAATTAAATATATTTTTAGAAATGGAATGAATATCCAAAGCTTGGTAAATAGTTCAAAGTATTTAGAAATTTTTGTTGGAATTTAATCCCAACCGCTACATTTATTCCTCCTCCATATGTTTTGCCAACAATCATTTCTCTTTCCATTCTCTCACATGCATATAGGATTGCTTTAGATTTGTATTTAATGCAAAATCTTCACCTTCGGATTTTTTTTTTTGGCTATCAAATCACATTGCATGACATTAAGGCAGTGTTAAAGGCCGGTAATACAGCGATTCATTAGTACTTGGTCAATTAAATATATTTTTAGAAATGGAATGAATATCCAAAGCTTGGTAAATAGTTCGAAGTATTTAGAAATTTTTGTTGGAATTTAATCCCAACCGCTACATTTATTCCTCCTTCATATGTTTTGCCAACAATCATTTCTCTTTCCATTCTCTCACATGCATACAGGATTGCTTTAGATTTGTATTTAATGCAAAATCTTCACCTTTAGATTTTTTTTTTTTGGCTATCAAATCACATTGCACGACATTAAGGTAATGTTAAAGGCCGGTAATACATCGATTCATTTGTACTTGGTCAATTAAATATATTTTTAGAAATGGAATGAATATCCAAAGCTTGGTAAACAGTTCAAAGTATTTAGAAATTTTTGTTGGAATTTAATCCCAACCGCTGCATTTATTCCTCCTCCATATGTTTTTCCAGCAATCATTTCTCTTTCCATTCTCTCACATGCATATGGGATTGCTTTAGATTTGTATTTAATGCAAAATCTTCACCTTCAGATTTTCTTTGTTAGCTGTCAAATCACATTACATGACATTAAGGCAGTGTTAAAGGCCAGTAATACATCGATTCATTTGTACTTGGTCAATTAAATATATTTTTAGAAATGGAATGAATATCCAAAGCTTGTTAAACAGTTCAAAGTATTTAGAAATTTTTGTTGGAATTTAATCCCAACCGCTGCTTTTATTCCTCCTCCATATGTTTTGCCAGCAATCATTTCTCTTTCCATTCTCTCACATGCGTATGGGATTGCTTTAGATTTGTATTTAACGCAA